>VYXD01012675.1:1572803-1625891 GCA_013397195.1 Hylia prasina
GGCTGGGAGAGTTGGGGTTGTTCAGCCTGGAGAAGAGAAAGCTCCACAGAGAACTTAGAGTCCCTTCCAATGCCTAAAGCGTCTCCAAGAGAGCTGGAGAGGGATTCTGGAAAAAGGGCTGGAGTGACAGGAGAAGCAAGAATTGCTTTAAACTGCAGAGGGCAGATTTAGATGGGATATTAAGAAAAATTTCTTCTCTGTGAGGGTGGTGAGGCACTAGCACAGGTTGCCCAGAGAAGCTGTGGATGCTCCATCCCTGGAAGTGTTCGAGGCCAGGTTGCATGGGGCTTGGAACAACCTGAGATAATGGAAGGTTTTCCTGCCCATGGCAGGGGCTTGGAACTGGATGACCTTTAAGGTCGCTTCCAACCCAAAATATTATATGATTCTAAGAAGAAGAAAATGAAGATGATGAGGAGGAAGAAGAGGAAGAAGAAAGAAGATAAAAATGAAAAAAGTGATGAGAAAGAGGAAGAAGAGAAAGAAGATGAAGGGGAGAAAGAACAGGAAGAAGGAAGAGGGAGAAGAAAGAAGAGGGAGAAGAAAGAAGAAGAGGGAGAAGAAGAAGAAGGAGAAGAAGAAGAAGAGGAAGAGGAAGAAGAAGAAGAAGAAGAAGGAGGAGGAGGAGGAGGAGGAGAAAACAAAGATGACAAAGAGGAAGCTGAGGAAGACAAAGAAGAGCCTGGGAGCAGAGTCAAGGGCAGCAGTGTTCCTTGTCCTCTGTGGGGAGATTTCCTTAATTCCCTGACCGATGAAGGGAGGAGGTTGCCCATTCCTGAGGCTGTACAGGATATATTTAACATCTCCCATTAGTGGTTCTGAGTACGTGTGAGGCACAGGGGTCACCCAATGTGTCACGGACTCAAGCTGGCACAATTCAGGAGCTGCTGTCACTTTATAGCCAAGGCCCTCACCTCAGGTTGTCAACCTTTGTGTCTACAGCTCATGTCTAGATCTGTGGTGTAAGGAACCACCATAAATTCAAAGGAACAGGAGCACAGCACCTGATGCCATCTCAAGTTTTCATTTATTTCTAACTTGTCGAGGACTGTCTTAGCAGAAGTCGCTGCAGAGGCAGCCAAGGGCTTCAAAAAAATGGAAAGAATAATAGGGGGCTTGGGGTCACAGGCACAGAGGGATGAGGTGATTCCTCAGGAGACTCAAACACATAGAGATGAATATCAGAAGATTCTCAGATGTTATTGCATTTTAAAGATATTTTTACCTCTTCCCTGAAAGGCACTAAACTGATGCCCTCTAAACCAGGATGGTCTGAGAATGCTTGATGTTTCTGAGAACATTGTTCAAAGTATGCAGTCCTCCTTTCTGGTTAAGGGATGACCTGGAAGCATAGATCATAGAATATCCTCAGTAGGAAGTGACCCACAAGGATCATCAAGTTCAGCTGCTGGCCCTGCGGAGGACAACCCCAAAAATCACATCTGGGAGTGTTGTCCAAATGCTTCTTGAACTCTGTCAGGCTTAGTGCTGTGACCACTTCCCTGGGGATCCCCTTCCAGTGCTCAGCCACCATCTGGGTGAAGAACCTTTCCCTAATATCCAGCCTAAACCTTCTCTGACACAGCTTCAGGCTGTTACACAACACAGCCTTGATGTCCCAACCTGTTGGGACCTACAGCAAGTCTTCCAGCAGGACTTGAGAAGGGCTGATTTGGCATATGACTGTTTCAAAATAGTAAAGGAAATAATTAAAATTTACCAGTTTCTTAACACCATGAATCTTATGCAACTACAGTGTTATATGTGTAAATGTATAAAATGGATCCTTGGATAAAAACTTTGGAATCTGTTGATTGATTTCAAAGGATATTCAAGACATTTGGTGTCTGCAAGTTTGAAATGCACTGCTGGATGAAAGGGATTTTCATTCTCTCCTTCCCCTTCACCTCTCAACGCAGAGCATAAGTTTAACCTTGGTTAGGCATCAGCAAATTCACACCTTGCAAAGAAATCTGCTGAGAACAGAAAAAAACCTGTGACTTCCTTTGCTACTGACACTTGGGTTCTGCTGTCTGACTCCCTGCTACTTTTTCAAAGTGAGAAAATGATCTGTTTTTCACATCAATTTTTTTTAATGAAAACTCAGAGCGTGACTTTTGGTGATGCTAAAATCAGTCTGGCAAAGCCCAGGGAAAGCTCTGGAGAGCAGAGGTCCCACTGCTAACACCAGTGATAGTGGGACCCACAGAGAAGTCTGCCTGTGACTGCTTTCTTTAAAAGCCAAAAAACCTGAAAACTGAAACAAAGAAACAAAAAAAAATCCAAAGAAAAATGTCTCAGTTGCTGAATTTGGTTGGGTATTCTTGGTCAGATCTTTTCTTGTTAGAACAGCATTATGCCTTTCCCTTCCACGGGGATTCCCAGGCATGATGGGAAACCATGCTTGGCTCTGAGGGAATATGTTTGTTTTTCTGCATCCTTTATTGTTTGTAAAAACGACAGACCCGCCTTTCTCTCAGACACAGCAAATGTCAGTAATCTGGTTTTTATTTAGTGAAGAACCTGAGAGCGGTGGTTGGCAAAGCCGTTCTTTTGCTTCCCATCTGAAATATCACATGGCAAATTGTAGTGCTCGAGCACAACCTCAGCTTGACAGCTCTGGCAGAAGAAAAAGGGCCAACAGCATGAGGCTGCACCACATTCCCTCAGAAGTGCTGTCAAACCCAGCTTGATCCCTCTTGCATGGGTGAGGCTGAAGGGTTGCTGTGCCTGGGAGTGTTGCTTCTTGGCCAGAGGTGTAAATTCATACCCGTTTGGCTGATGCTCTTGGGCACCACAGAATAAGAGAATATCCTGACTAGGGGAGCTTTTGTCCATTGTGAGCTGGAGGGGAAATGGAGGCATTAAAAATTGATGGGCAATGCATCTGGGGAACACCTTCAGGTCTCCTGGTAGGCCTGAATCCATCCACAGTCAATCCTCGGCCTTGCTTCTCTGTATTTGGGAAAAACAAAGAGAAATGTTTCCACAATCAGGTCACAGCCTTAAGAGGATCAAGTAGGCTTCACGTTAGCTGTAATTGCTGAATTTGAATGGATTTTCAGTACAAATATCAACAATCTCCTGTGCATGTGAGCATCCTTGAGCATGTTTTTCAGCCTAATGCACTGAAAAGCAATGTGGAAGGGTTGTAACCTCTGCACAGATGCTAATCCCAGTGGGCCGTGTTTGCCTTAGTGTTAGTGGAAAGCCTGGCTGTGTTTTAATGTGTGCTTGTCAAAATGCTTGTATTACAGCTGGGACACTTTCCTGGATCTAGCCCACGCTGCCTCCGTGTTTGCAGAGAGGATAGAAATGCAATCCATACACCTGCTTTGTCTAAATTTCTGTAATCTTTTTTTTCCCCTGTCCCTTCTGTCATTTCCATTTCAGCCAAACTCAACTTTCTTCAAGCCAGGACACCATTAACAGTGAACTCATGGAAAAAATGACTCTGCTTTTTGCCACCTGCAGACGGCACTTCTCACAGCCTCTGTGTTAGAGGGGGAAGCAGCAGAAAAGTGATAATTCTGGGTTGGAAAGGTTGCAGGAGGAACCACTCCTCCAGGGTAGGAAGTGAAACATGAATTCTTGAGATGTCAGTGTTGATGTTCCAGCACTGCTACCTCCTTCCCATCCACTAAATGTTCAAATTGAGCAAGTCCTCCACTGAATTTCTCAGCCACTGGAGCTTGTGTCTTGACCCTGTACACCAGGTACTTCTGGTCCTTTGGTGAGGCAATTATCACATCATGTTCCTCTGGGGCTGCAACATCTCACTGAGGTTTCCTGACTCAGACATCACATTCATGGGGCATGACTAGCGACCCGGATTTCTCCAGCTTGCAGAACTGCCAGAAACTGCTGTGTGTTGACTACTCATAACTTTTTCTTTCTCGGAGAGATAAAGTTGAAAAATGCAAAAAAACCACCCCAAAACAACACACCAAAGAAACCCAACCCAAAAGCCTTTGCAGTAGTTCTGAATCAAATATTATTTTTTAAATTTAGCTTTTCCTCTAGTAGAGTCTAAAAATGGAGCACTTAGTTCTTCAAGAAGAGTCATTTAATAGCTGGACCAGCACTTGGAATTCACTTGAAGGCACTGACTAATTCAGCACATGAGCGAAACCGAAGTTCACTCATACGTGGTAACGCCTTTCTTTTTCCCACACTCATCAAAACCTTGTTTGCCTACCTCATGGATTCCCCAGGTATTAATAGCCAGCGAAGGCTTCAGAACAGAAGGAGCTTGGTCCAGAGACTCCGAGGTTGCACTTGCATGTAAAAGAGATGGGGTAGGATATGAAGGGAACTCTACTGCCACTGTAGATATCCTGGTTTCTTACAGCTGCCCTCCTACACAGCTGAAGCTCAGTCCTGCTTTCTCAGGCATGGGGCATAGTCCAGGGCTCTCCTCTGGGCTGAGAACATCATTAAATCCTTGCAGGCACCACAATCTGGAATGGCATTTTAACCACATCAGGGAAGGCAGGATGGGTCTCCCAGGGCAGGGCTTCTTCACATGCGGTCCCTGCATTGTTGGTGGTCCCCAGCGTGCCTGAAGGTGGTCTGCAGGATGATTGCAATTAAAAAACTGAAACCATACATGTTGCATTCCCATGCAAGCAAGCCAGCAATCAGAAAGGGGGATGAAGTAACAGTAGCATATAAAGATTTTGAGTTTTAGATCCTGGTGATGGTTCGTTCATTGATGCTGTCCTCAAAGGTTGTGCTTTTTTTTGTGAAAGAAGCGGAATTGATCATTTGGTTTAGGGAGGTTGGTGTGGGCCAGCTGGTTGCCCTACTTCATTGGCGCTGGAAACCAGGGCTGGTCCATGCTGCAGGAACCCTACTGCTGCCAGAAGTTACCTGCAGCCAACCCCACATACCTATTCAAAGCACTTTTGTTTTCCTCATTACAGGACATTCTTGCATAATCTTCCTTGTATGATAAGGAGCAGTGCTTACTTTCTGTCTCACTCCCAGGCCTCCAGACTTAGCCAGGCCTAAGGAAAGGACTATTCTGCATAACCAGCTCCACCTGGGAGTGTAGACACATCCTAAGGACATGATACTATCTGGGTGGGGGGAGAGGGTGCTGCCCCAGGCATCCATCACTGAGGCTCACAGGCTGGTGTGGAGACAGCAATTGGAAAAGGCTGAGAAACACAGCACTCATAAATTTCTCTGTGCCTCAGAGGAATTTCCTCTTTAGTCCTGCTAGAGAAAAACCCCCACAATGCTTCATTTCTTTTGTTTGGGGTGATGTTGCTATTTTCTCTGGGGAGGATTTTTTAAAGGTGCTGAAAATTTATTGAGGGAAGGGGGCTTGCCCACCTTCACTTCAATAATGAAGTGTCTGGATTACCGATTGAACCTCAAATAAATTGACCTGACACCACTCAAACCAGTTGATTCCCAAGGCTGTACATGGGGTAGATCTCTGGCCTCAGCCATTTGTTCTCCTATGACATCCATAGGATCCCACGTGGCTGGTCCTGCATTCACCCCTCTGTAGATGTTCTCAGTATTGAGGAAAGCATCTTTGATGGGGTTTAACTCAGACTACTTTGATGATATGTAAAACTTCGGTAAAAAAATGAGCACCTGGAGCACAAGCTGGGCCTTTTCCAGGAGATTTGGTTGCATTGAATGATGGATGTGAAAGAAACTCATGGATCCTGGGATGGCCAAGGCAGGGGATGAATGAATCAATTTGCAGTTGGGAGCGTGGTGGGGGGTATCAGGGCTGTTTTTTCCTTGCAGAAGGGCTTCAGGTGATCCAGCACAGATCTGAACTGTTCAGGAGAAAATAGCAACTTGTCTTTAAGCTTAAACTGGCAAGAATTTTACTGTCAGTCCTCATGGGCTATAGTTTAATACTGGTGGTGGCAGCGGAGTGAGTGAAGCCTTCTGATGATTTCCTCTCCATTTCCTGGAAGGTGGAGGCAGGCAAATGTTGAGTGAGTTTCCCAAGGTCATATAGGAAATCAGTAGGGCAGGAGCCGGGTCATTAGAGCATCCTTTCTCCAAAATTTAACAAGAAGTGGACCAGAGGTGCAGAGAACGAATGGGACCGGCCCAAGGTTGTGGGATCATCCCATCTCCTGAGGCCCTGACAGCAAGATTATCACTCACTTCCTGTATTTTCACTGCAAAAGGTGAATGGGAAGGGGTGTGTGGGGGAAACAAGCCAGTTGCTATTAATTCAGTTGAGCTTGACTGGACATGCACAAGCAATCTGGAGAAGGAAATAGCTCTAGTTCTGTCTGGTTCAGCAGAAACTCCGCCCACTGAAGCTTTCCGGCAGGAAATCAAGTTACAAACATTAAATGATCTGAGCAAATTCTCATACACTGATACCACCCTGGGGACAGGACACTTTTGCGAGCTGCTTATTGAGGCTGTAGTTTGAGATACCTTAACCCTTTCTGTAGTGTCACTTTGAGGGCATCACAGCTTCTTGTGCTGGCCAGGGAGGAGTGATCACAAGAAAATAAAATGGATTTACAATTGTTGGGCGTCATTCTTCATCAATAAAGAAGCCCTGAAAGCTGTCTTTATGTGGAGGAAAAAAGGGGAAGGCTGGGGAGTCATTCTTCTACTTGCTTTTCCTACTGAAAAATTGAGATCTGTTGACAATATGTTTCCTGGAACACCCTAAAGATGACCAAAAAACGTGTGGTTTCTGGCACCAGCCTGACTGTGCAAGTGAAACCTCTCGATGGAGAAAGGAACCAAATTGTACTTGGACTGTTTCAGACCCTTTGTTTTTCATTAGGAGAAATGCTTGAGAAACAATGAGCTGTCATCCATAAAAATCCACCTACTGCTTCAACTAGGGGTTGAAGATAAGTTGTAATCTGCATTTAAATGATATGATGAACCTTAAGGAAATAAACCTTGATGCTTGGTAATACCCCCAAGATTTAAAACGAAAAAGCACAGTGAGGAGGGGAGCTTTTCACAGAATAGGAAGCAAAAACAAGCTCAGCTCATATTTTTCTCTTTATCCAATTACCGGTAATGTAGATGAATGCCTGACACTGAGGAAGGAGGGGAGGTGGAAACTGCCTGCAGAGACAGCGAGGCTGTTTTTCACATGCTGGCTGGTTTGGGGGGCTTGCAGCCCCTCAGCTCATTGCTGGAGAGTGGGAGGGTGGCGATGGCCCCTGCAAACAGTGCTTCCCTCCCGAGTCAGCCGTGTCTCAGGTTTCCTTTCTTTTTGCTTGAAGAAGCAGAGCATCTCCCGATGAAGGTCACAGCTTTGATCCCCACGGCTTGCTCTCGTGTTTATGGATGGCCATTATTAGTAACACAGGGTAGTGCATGCACTGCTCCGTGCCTGCCCTTGTCTGACTGCAAAGGAGCAGGGGCAGGATAACAAAAGAAAGTATAAATAGAGCCTTTTAGAAAGCCTGTTAAATGGGAAGAGACTTTTAGGGAGGAGAGAGAAAGAATGAGGCGTGTTACCATAGGAACTGCCAGTAGTTTATTTAAGAAGGGCAAAGAAACAAACACCACAAAGAGATGAAGCCAAGAGGACTTGGGGATTACTGAAGGTATATGTCAGGATACAGACAGGAAGGGCCAGGTAAGAGCTGTGAGCTTCTACAAAAGCTCTGCTGAAAAAAATTCCTCTCACTTTACCTCTTGCAAAGTGGTCTGGAAAATGTTACTATGAAATGTGTGTTTCCAGTTAGGAAAACTGCATTTCCAGGTTTTTTGAGAGAAGTGGAGGCTGGAGAAAGGCATGAGAACAAATGTCACATTGGTGAAATCATCAGGAGCAAAGGGCCATATTACCTCTGACTAATCTGAACCCACTTAATGCAAACTCATGCTTTTGGTCACCCTGATGTTAGAGGAATAGCAGAGGATATTCTGATGTGTTGATGATGAGCAATATTTTTGATTATGATGATGGTGATGATGATGATGTGGTTGCCCCATCCCTGGAAGCGTTCAAGACCAAGTTGGATGGGATGCTGAGTAATCTGATCTAGTGGAAGATGTCCCTGACCATGGCAGGGAGTTGGAACAAGATGATCTTTAAGATCCCTTCCAACTCAAACCATTCTATAAGTCCATTATTCTCTTTATTTATTGTTCTTTTTCCCCCACAGGAAAGCTCTCACTGGATCAGGAGCAACTACTGAAGAGCAAGGGTGCTGCCAGCTGTGATGGACAATGATGCTGTCTGTCTTCCTTATCCCAGCTACTGTCTTCACTTCTCAAATTTTTAGTCTGGGATTATGTATTTCATAGGTAAAACAGGTGACTCTAACAATTCACCTTCATTTTTCCTGTGCCCAGAAGATGCATCCTGCCTGAAGATCATCTTGTGCTAAGTGCTGCACATTCATAGGACAGAAAGATGCTTTCTGGTCTGAAGAGAACTCAACATCAGGAAAGAAACAGCAGATAGAAGAGCAGGTGTGAAGGTACTCGGAAAAAATGCAGCGGGACTGTTCCACTCTTGGTTTTAGAAGCTCAAAGACCAGAAGCAACTTAAAAGTCCCTGCAGTTGGGGTGTCTCTTGCTGTTTTGTTTTTAATCTTTTAGTTTCTAAATCAGTGTAAGAATTTTCTAGTTTCTGACTCATAATTTTGAAAACTTTAGGTCTGGTACTACTGAAAGAGTTCAAATTATGGAGAAGCCATGAAGAGAGAATAAGTGTCTCTGGGAGGAGAGCTAAGAATTGCAAAAAATGTTATTTCTTTTAAGGATTGCACCAACAACTTTATCAGCGAGAGAGAAACAGTTGCAAAAGCCTTCTGCCTCTCTGCAGTGGAGGAAGGACACGGGTACATCCTATCCTTTTTGGCTTCATGATACCATGTAAAGAAAATTCTGTACTTGCACAACAGAGCAGGAGACCTTCTGTTGGGTTTCCATCAAGAGGCCCTTTCCTCTCACTGAAAAGGAGGCAGATTTTTTTAAAGCTGTGGAGTATGAGCTGAAACCCCTATTTCTCCTTAGAGTAATCATAGACGCATAGAATTATTTGATCTGGAAGGGTCCCTAAAGATCACCTTCTTCAAACCCCTCTGCCAGAAGCAGGGACACCTTCCACTAGACTAGGTTACTCAAAGCCCCATCCAATGTGGTCTTGAACATTTCCAAATCCAAACATTTGCTCTCAATTTATTTCTCCAACATGTCTCTGCTCACTGAGTGCATTGCAGCAGCACCACAGCAGCACCACCACATTACTGATGCCCTGGATGAAGACTGAGGCACAGCTTGAAGGGCTGATGCTTCTGTGAGCCCATTAACACAGACACGTTTGCCAGGGGACGGAAATGAATTAATCCAAAAAATGCCTTAGGTTACCTAACTCAGTCCAATTTTTGTGCAAAGCCAAACCTATGGGTGGCATATTTATTTTTAGGTTTTGAGCTAAATTCTCTTCATTTTCTCCCCCAGAGCAAGAGGCAAATCAGAACCTGACTGCTCCACTTTCTACATTTCCCTGACCCTATGGAGAGTTATCCCATATGCCCACCCATGCATGAGAAATTCAGGGTGAGCATTTTCGGAAGGTTTCACACAGCCTTTGATGTCTCCCAGCCTGGGAAATTGGTCCTCCTCCTGCTTCCCAGCTTGGAAGGTCTCACTGTGGTATCTGCAAGAGATAACGCTCCCTTTTGCAGTCTGCACTCCGGGTCAGTCTGACTGTTTGCTGTGGGACTGCAAAAGGGATATTTCCCTCCAGATATTGCAGAAGGGCCCTCTTGGAGAGGCTGGCCAGCCTGCAGAGCTGGGCAGTCCACGCCACTCCTCCCTTCTCACAGAGATTGAGTTATGCCAGGCTTTGACCTAAGTGAAACTGCTGACGGTCATAGGGATTTGACTAATCTCCTTAGGTCGCTGTGAAATTTGTGATTCCTTTTAGGGAATAGAACTTTTTTTTATGATTTTCTTTTTTTCCCTTCGGGCTAACTTGCAATGTAAAAATAAACTGGAGCCCATGGTGGGAGATTAATTTCCTCCCGAACTCAGGAAGGGCAGTCAGTCAATGCAAGATCCTCCTGGCCCATCCCAGGAGGATGCTGCTCCTGGATTCATTCCTGGAGACAGCTGCTGTCCGACCTTGCTGTAAGACTTCCTTCCCCACTGCTCTCCTCCTGGCCCTGCTGTTGCCCTGTGGGGTCTGAGTGCAGCCCCTGGGCACAGCCCAAGACATTTCCTTCCCTCCTGGCTCTGCCTCAGAGCTCTCAACTAGTAATACTTCTGGGGCTGGGGAGCAGAAATGATAAAACCCTAATTTCTAACCATATCTGACCTATTTCCTAGTGAAGTGAGAGCCCACCTATCCACAGGTATCCAGCATCCAGGGGCTTGGTAGTAATTTTGTATCCATTTTCATGGCTCAGAGAGATGCTTTGCAGCCTCCTCCCAGGGCAATTGTGTCTCTTCTGTGCAGAAACCCCCATTCCTGTGGTTTTCCCATCAGTCCTGCTTCCAGCATGCTCCTGCCCTTTACAGAACTTGGGAGGGTTTGCCTCATGCCCATGATACGTCTCTACTTTGATAAGCATTAGCCCACCTTTCTGATCCTTCCTGACACAAATTACATTTAAGGTCAGTTTCATTACAAATTCCTCGAACACCCTGAGAAAAGTTGCAGTTTGACATTGTGCTTCTGTACCCAAACCTCTGCAGAAGCCCTAGACCCTTGTGGAGGTTTGTACATGGTGACAAAGAAACCTCCACAAACCATTCAATGCACATGGTTGCTGCACAATGCTTGTATTAGTCAAATAATTAAGAACTGGATGCTCACAGAAATGCCAGAGCCTGGCTCATTTTTTGCTGTGCTCCAGGGGTTCCTGTTTCTGGACATTCCCATGAATTAAATTGAGTGAGCTGGCAGGGAAGAAACAGTCTCTGAATGTTGGCATGAAAAGCCCCACCACAAATTCAGCTGTCATTGTCCTTCTGCTTTGAAAATTTTAAGCCCTTCAATTAGGGAGAAACGACAATACCCAGAGTGGGATTCCTTTGCTTTTATTTTGGCACGTAGAGTTGAGATGTCTGGCTTTGGATGAACCAGTTACCGTCAGCTCCCTTTGTTGCCAATGCAGAAAAATAGTAAGAACCAGAGTGTGATTCAATCTACAATAGTGGGTGAGAGAGGTCAGATGAATCACAGACTGTAAAGGAAGCTGAATCTGCATGGCCATACATAAGATTCTACATTTTAGAGGTCTAAATTTAAGTGGAATGAATTTTACTCCTTTGACTCAGGTGGCGGATCGTGCTGCAATGACAAACTGATCATGATGAGTAATGCAGCTCTGATTTCATGACTTACCTTCACCTGTGCCTCTTTTCCCTGCCTGTGTAAAGGTGCAGCACTGTCCTGTTGATTCATTTCTTGGCCCTCAGTGGCAGGACTGTGCCAGGTAGCATCTAACTGGGAATGTGCTTGTCTTCTGGGGCTGCAACCATGTGGCCTTACCTTGTGTCTCCAGGTTGCTACATTTTCTGTCCTCTAAGACAAGGCATCTCTGAATTAATAAAAGTGCTGAAGCATAAAGTCACAGGCAAAGTCTGAAGAGCTCAAGCCTTGCAGCTCTGAGAGGTCAAGAACAGGCTAAGGGCTCATGGTGGCTGGGAAAGGTGGGGAGAGGGCCTGGGATAAGTGCAAGGAGCTGAATGAGGTAGGGGAGAACATATGAACACAAGTAATTAAAGGCACAAGATAACATGAGACAATATTGGACTCATGAAAAGTGGGGTTGAAAGGTGGGTTTGGGACCACCGTGTAATCCACCCTAACACAGGGGGTCACGTCTGGGTTCCTAAAACCAAGTAATGAAAGAGGTGATTTTGCTGGAGACTTTCTGCTATTTCCTGATCCTTGGATCTCTGTCCAGGGCTTCACATGATTTATTGTGCAACTAGGAGTGTTGCCTCCCTGTGAGCTGCAGCAATGGAGATTTTATTCTCACAGCACATTACTAGAAGTTCTTTTAACGTTTTCCCTAGAATTCCCTGGCTAGGTTATCCCTAGAAATCACCAGCTGGGAAGCAGGATTAACAAGCAGTTGTGTCCTCCTTCTCTGAACCTCAAGGGCACGTCATTGACGCCACTCTGCTCCAGGGCCCTGCTTCCCCGGTGGGAATCTGTTTCTTGTTCCCTGTGATATGTGGCAATCCTCCGCATTTGAAATAGATGTGCCAGACTGTGACAGGGAAAAGTGCCTTGAGCAGGGCAGATTGGAGAGAGCTGGCAGGGACCAGAGTCACAGGGAGTCTCTTGGGTGCATTTCTGCCTCTCTTGCTGCTTCTGACAGGGAGAGGAGGACATGGCTCAGGGCTGTGCTTCTCTGTCTGAGCCAAGGACGTGGAGGAGCTGTGCTTGTGCCTCTGGGAATGTGTTCAGAGCAGGAACATGATGCAGACAAGACGACAGCAGATTTGTCTAGGTGCTGCTACCAGGTAACACCAACCAGGAGGGGAATGTGGTTTTGCGACAGGTATTAATGGGCTCAAATTCAGAGCCATGAGGCACTGCTCAGTGAGAAGCCTCTGGCAGGATGGAGGGGACACTTTTCACTATCCCAGGTTGCTCCAAGCCCCATCCAACTCAGCCTTGGAACACTTCCAGGAATGGGACATCCACAGCTTCTCTGGGCAGCCTGTGCCAGGCCCTCACCACCCCTACCATAAAGAATTCTCTCCTAGTGTCTAATCTAAACCTATTCTGGCTCAAATTAAAGCAACTTAAATGGCCTCTCTAGTCACTGAGTCCTCTCCTGGCTTATGCCAGTGCTGTCTGCAGGTCCTTGAGACTCACCTGGAACTTCTTTGCCCATGGTCTGTGCCAGTCCTGCCTAGAAGTTGTAGAGTCAAATAAGTTCAGTTGTTTGCCCCAAGTGCTCAGAGGAGGATGTTACACTATCTCCTGTTGTGAGGTTCTTAAAGAACCCAGAAGGTTTTTTTCTTCCATAAAGCCTAAGAGACCCTGAATACTTTAATTCATGCTAGCTATTAGTACAGTGATAATTAAATAATGAATGCTCCAGAGGGAAGTGCTCAGTAGATACATGACCTTGCTGCTAGAAATTGTCCCTTCCTTTCTGCTGGTGTAGCTGGTGTAGCTCCAATTAACCTTTGAACTGCTGAATAGATCCACATAAACCTAAAGAAATTTTCATGCCAGTCTGGTAGAGACTTATGGGAAAGAGCAATGCCTTAAATTGCAAGCTGCTTGGGATGGGAAAAACTCCTTCCCATTTCCTCATTCTTTGTAGCTTTGAGTTACTGATTGTTTGCTGTAAACACATGTTGGGTGGTGCATTAGGCTGTGGTGAAGCTGGAATTTTATCCTGAAATATGTATGTGGTGATAGGATCGTTATTCATCCCTACATGCCGTACCTGCTCCTGTAGGCACAACTTGTTTTGTCAGTGGATGCTGAAGGCATGGAGTAGTGAAGAAGTTTGGATCCTGGAGGAGTGGGTCAGCCTTCCAAGAAGTGGTTTGTGGTACTCCACACCTGAAATGGACTCTGTTTTCAGGGTGCTGAGATGATGAGTGCATCAAGAAGTCAAACTCTTCTGCCACAGAAAGACAAAGGTTTGGAGGTCTGGGTTCTGTGTCCAAATGCTCTGCTGTGGGCTGGGTGATGTGTCTTTAAAAGGCACCAGGATCCTGGTCCAAATGTTCTTGTCTCACAGCAGTAAAAGTTGAGTTATTCTTGGGAGTGCTTTGCTGCCTAAGGGAGAGAAGGATCTGACCCACAAATAAACACCTCCACCTGAAAGAGTCAGCCCGTGCGGAGGGGTTCAGCTGGCAGGAGAACCCCTGATGGAGGCAGTGAGCTGAATGCAGGGATTTGGAACCATTCATCCTGTGCTCCCATGTGTTTGTGTCTCCCCTCGGTTCCCACGCCTCTGCACTTCCTTGTTTAGCCCAGGCCCGGAAGCAAAACTGCTGAAATGCAACGAGGAAAGTTATTCTCATGGTGTTTCCAGTCCAAACAGAACCAGGAGGGAGAGAGGAAATCTCATGAGAAAGCTTGACAGATTTTCAGCCGTGGAGGTCCTGGTGTTTCATCTGAGCCTGTGGGTCCAGAGCTCTCACCACATTTCCATGTGCCTGGAAGTCCTGCAGCACCAGAGTGGGATGACAGCAGTGCTGATGTCCAGGGCCCTCCTGCAATCCCATGGACCTCAGCTTTCCTCTGATCCAGCCCAGATTCAGTAAGGAGTAGTGTGTTTGCTGCTTGTTCTCACCATGGACAAGGATGGTGAGGCTGTGGGTGACTTCTGCAAGTGGGAGATTTTTCTGCTGGAAATGAAGCTCCTCCTTTCCTCACACTCAAGACAGGACATCCAAAATAGAACCAGAGACTTCAATCTGGAAAGCAAGTCCAGTGTTCTGCAATAGTACCAGACTTCTGGGTACCTTCTCTCCTCAGATATCTCCACATTTCCCCATGTGAGATGTGTGGTCCACCAAGGGAAGAGGTGGGATGGAAGTGCTGTCCTGGATCATCTCTTTTCAATGCAGAGTCCTAGAAATTGTCACCAATGCAGTCTCCTGACAGTGTGGGCGAGGATATCAAGGAATAAGTTGGATGTTGCATCCAGGCAGTATCAGACATCATGCAAGGATGAGGGAAGAGCAAGAAGCACCTGTTTGTCCTTGGATGGTGCCTTCTGAAGCCAGGATGCTCAGCTCTGGGCATTGCTGTTTTATCCAGTCCCTAATCCCTGTCCTTGCTCACATCCTTTGGATGCCTGGTCTTGTTTGCCTTAATTCCCTTCCCAGCTGTGGTCTGTGCTGGCTAATTGCAGACTGTGCTAAATCAAAAAGTGTTTCCTGTGTATTTGGCTGTAAATTTATCACCCCTTGCTGAATGATGGTGGCAATTAGGACTTTGCTGCATCCCCAGCTTTTGTTCTGCAGTGCAGCCAATGCAGCAGCAATTAATCCCCCAGCAAACAGAGCGGAGGTGAATTCAGCAGCGCTGGGGACAGAGATAATCTTGGGATAATTTATAATTGTAAAGCCATGCTCAGAGCAGGAGAGACCTCTGGGACTTGCTTTGCTTTTCATTTCAGAGGGAAGGCTGACTGACTGACAGAGAGTTGGCGTTAGCTGTTTTATTTGTCCTGTTTGCATTGGACCACTTCCATCTTCTGGCAAGGAGGGACTGGCTTTGTGATGGATTTTATCTCACATAGGAGAGATGAGTAGTCTGAAGATGGTCTCAGCTGAGCAGTGAGAGAAATGCTCTGATTCTTCCCTGTTGTAACTGTGAGCAGCTTGTCCCGAAATGGTAGAGAATCCCTATCCATACTAGCAGGAATTCATGCTCACTACCTTGAGGATCCCTAAAGACCCCCAGGAGTGATGTTCTGACATTTCTTTGGTTGTATAAGGACCCCAGGGAGCAGCTTTTAGTGGAGGTGCTTCAGTTAAGTATGTTTTAAAGTCCCCTGAGCCACCTTAGCACAGGTCTCAGTCACATCATTAGGGACGAACAAGGTTCTACACAAGAACCCTGTGGCATGCTGCTGGGGGAGACAATTCTTCATTGAATTTGAATTTTCTCCTTGCTTCTTGGCCCATCCTTCGTGGGAATGTTTTCATTCCCAGGAGGACAGGGGTATTGGCTTGGCTGGGAAGCACTGAAGAAATCCTGGGTTCTCATTTCTCCAACGAGGTGAACACAAGTTGTTTCAATGTGTGAATCCATTTCACAGGTGTTCTTTGGAACAGATAAGCATCACCAGCATTTTTTTAACCCACGGATGGAGACATTTAGTCTCCACAATGTTATGAACCAGAGCCAAAGCTCTGCAGACCTGTGGTGAAGCTGGTGATGTGTTGTGTATTTAAAGTGTTATTTTAAGGCCTAATGGACTAAGATTAGGAATGGCAACAAAACATTCACTGAAGGCACTGGGAACGTATAGCAGATATATTTTGGAGGGGCTTTTCTCCCCTTAGTGACCTGCAACAGGGCTGTTTCATGCTGAGGATCAGGGATGATGAGGCAGAGCAAGACTGGGTGTTCAGTACCTTTACAGTAAAATGGGAGAGTCAACAGGGTAGAAAACACAAAAAAACAAACAAAAGACAGGTAATTAAATGATCATTTTACAAACACATGACAGATAATGAAGGAAATTAATATCAGCCATTAGGGACTGGTCAAGGGAAAACTTTTGGATCAATCAAATTCTCTTTGCAGGACTTGTTCTGGAAAGGAGAGACACAGTAGCTGCCTTTCATCAGTAATCTTCTAAAACAGCTGAAGCACAACTCAGATGCTTTTTAACAGGAGGATGGTGATGGCAAGCACGGGTCTGCAGGGTGAATGGATAAATCCAGAGGAGGATTATTCAATCTGCTGGACATACAGGGTCAGGGAGGACTGAGAAAGGCACTGGGGGATGAGATTGGGAAGGAGGGGGGCCCTCAGTTTGTGGAGTAACAGCCTTTCCAAAGTAGGGTGAGATTCAGTCAGGAGGCACATGGTGGAATAAGGCAGGAGGAACATTCAGCTGCACAAAGACAGAATGGGGAGCAACCGGTTTGGGCAATGGGCTATAGGCACTGTGAGTCAGGAAATCCACCTTCTGGGGAGAGTAAAGAATGTACTGGGAGTGTAAACAAGCATATCACCTAGGAGTAAACTCAAAGTTTACTACTTAGAAGTGGGGCAAGGTATTTCTGGTTCTAAGTCTAGAATAGGGTGATAGAAAGATCTCGGAAATCGGCCTTAGGAGGAAAGGTTTAAAGAACTGGGGTTTTTACCTGAAGAGGAGAAGCACAATCTCCCTGGGTCATTGTGATGGTTTTTGTGATGTAAAAGGGCTGCTGTAAACCAAAAGGAAATGTCAATACTGTCTGTTGAATTTCTATTAAAATAAAAATGTATGCTGAATTCTCTTGAGTTTAAATATAGCTCAGCTAATAGAAAAGGACATTCTTCTGGGAACTGGGATTGCATACACTTAATTAATGATAATGAACACTGCGCAAAGATTTTGACTGCAAGGTATTCCAGCAACACTTAATTCAGTCTGGACATCTGTAATTTGATAAAGTGATTGCCAAACAGGGGTGGAGGGAAGGCCTAATTATATATACTACAATAACTTCTCTTTCTGACTAGGTTCAATATGATATTCACTGTCAGATGAAACCTCTTGGAAACTTTGCTCTTTTCTTTTATTGAATCTGTCTCTTTAGTGGCTTTTAAACAAGACCTGTATTATTAATTTTGAAATAGCATGTCCAGTAAATGAACTTATATTTTTCATCTTAAATTCAGTCTGTTATGAATTAATTTGCAGTTCTGACTGGCTTGAGCAATATGAGGCAATGTTTTGGTAGGTAGGTTGTTTTTTCTGCCTGTCTGTACCCCTGCAGATGTTGATAGATAAATCAGGGTGTGGAGTGTCTGTCCTCATCAAACAAGTGAAATGGTGAGGACAGGGAGCAGCTGTGCTGAGTATTTTGGATAATGGTGGCTAATGCTTCTCTGTAGATACCTATCATAGAATCCCAGAATAGTCTGGGTCAGAAGGTTCCTTAAAAATCATCTCATTCCAACCCCCTTCCATGGGCAGAGACACCTTCCACTAGACCTGATTGCTCCAAGCCCTGTCCATTCTGGCCTTGGACACTTCCTGGGATGGGGAAGCCACAGGGCAAACCTGTTCCAGTGTCTCACCACCCTCACAGTAAATAATTTCCTCCTAATATCTAATCTAAACCTAGTCACCTTCGGGTTAAAGCCACTAAGCCATTATGAGTGCAAGGTCTTCACCAAGGATGCAGCCAAAGCCACCAGGAGTATGAGATCATGTGAGAGAAAGAAACATCCTTGACTGTGCAAGGCTGTTGTCCCTAATGAAATGAAAAGGAATGTGAAACATGTACTGAATTGTGGACCTGCTGCCCAAATCCTGCTCAGGTGGTGTCAGCAGAGGAAATCCCTGTGGTGCCCAGTCTCAAGAGCTCATTGCCATTCCAGGATGTGTTTGTAGGGGTGTCCAACACCTTTCGAGGAAGGAGGAGCATCTTCAAGCTGTTGCCCAAACCTTTGATAGCCTCACTGGACAAGTGGCATGTCACAGCTTCAAGTGGTGGCAGAGGCAGCAGATTCATAAAATCATAGAATGATAGGATGGTTTGGATTGGAAGGGACAATTAAAGATCATTCAAACTTTTGTGCCATGGGAAGGGACACCTTCCTCTAGATTCCTTGGATGCTTGGACAGCTCTGCTGCCAGCCCTTCAGGGAGAAGCCAGGAGAACTCTACAGGGTGGCATTCCTTGGGTGGGTAAACTGTGGCAGATGAATGTTGTTCAGAAATCACAAAAAAATATTTTAATACAACTGAGTGTCAGCTTTCTGCCATGGAGCTGTTGGATCCCATTTCTGAGTGTGTTCTCAGCTGCCACAGCCAGAAGCACACTGAGGCGTGCTTAACCCTAGATGTGTGCAGAAAAATTACCTCTCTCAGGTGCTTTTCTCCCCTTTTGCTGGAGGACTTCGCTTGCTGAGCTGCTCTGAGATAAAACAGCATAGGGAGAAGACTCCAGGCCCTCCTGCATGCCACATGGCCAGGCACAACAGCCCTGCTGTGCTCTGGCTTTTGTTTGCCAGTGGCAGTGGAGAGGAGCTGACAGAGTCTTGGCCACATCTGCCTCCTCCTCCGCCCATTCTTCATCTCCAGGAGCTGGGACTTCCTGTGGTTTGGCAGGAGTTCTGTAAACATGTTCCCCAAAGTGCCTCCCCCCCCGCCTGCCACCGCCTCACGCTCTTGCAAGAGAGGAAACACCGCAGCCGGGAATGTGGAAGGGGATTTCCATGGCTTTAATGAGGTCGGCCTCCTTCTCCAGTCCGTGGGATTCCTCCTGCCGGCCCGGTCAGCCCTCAGGGAGAACCTGCCCCACTTGGTGTGGGGCTGGGACGGTGCCCAAACGGCACCAGGGGTGATGCCCAGCGTGGGGCTGCTCAGCTGGCTCCCTCCCAGCTTTCCAGCCTCATGGCCACCTTCCCAGGGTTTTGATGCCTCTCCTTTAGCAAGGGAACAGGAGGGCGAAGCAGTCCTTGGAGGAGAGGGCGTGTGAAGGAGACCTTGAGCCAGGGGAACGGGGGGTGCAGAGCGCCCTGGCTGCCCTACAGCATGGGGCTGTTCCCTGTACCTCTGTGCCATCTCTGCCTCCTGTCTCCTCTGGGGTCCTGTGTGTGGCACAGAACATCTAAATGCCACACAGCTGTACTCTCTTCTTCCTAAATTAGGGGTGTATCCCAGTGGGGACTCATCTCCAAACCTCTCAGCCCCCCCAAGACTGCCCAGACACGGGCAGTGCTGGCTGGCACGGGTCAGGGACCGAGTTAAACATCTGCATCTTGGAGCATCTCCTGAATCCAAAGACCCACCCCTGTCCTGCAAGGCTGTGGGAGCATGGATACTGCTCCCATCCCACCTCTTCCAGGCTGAGGTATCAGGTCCAGGCTGTGGGCATTTCTCCTGGCACTCCAGATGCCTCCCCAGTGTGATATCCTGAGATCCCCCCAGTCCTGGGGCGAGGGGGGGAATGGGCTGTTACTTTCCCATATGGGGACCAGGAGGGGGGAAAGGCAGTAAATGCAGTGCATGGGTGACATCTACTGTCATATTGGGGTAACACATGCTGGGTTTTCTAAATTATTCTACTAACTGTAGGGGTTTTGGAGTGAACAGGACCATCAGGCCCATCTGGCTCTAAAGGGGCACCTTGTTTCCCAGGGGCTTGTAAGTTTAAGCTCTCCCAGCTTCAAAGCATTTCGGAAGTTTAAAAGGAACTTGAAAGGCTTTATATTTAAAATGTTAATTTATAAATGATTTTATACTTGGAAAGCTGAAGTTGTACTTTGAAATGAAACATTTTAGAGCCTTGTAAGGGAAATTGCAAGATTGAAGATAATTTACTCCATTATAGTCACTTTTTAGACACTAAGATTCGACTTTTCCCCTTGCTTTATGAGGGTATATACATGAATGCATATATACATATATATATTTAACTTGAGAAACTGTTGCCAAAGAGGAGAGAACTGTGAAAGATGATTCCTTCACACTCTCTCCTCCTGTGGGAATAGCTCCTTGTCTTTACTGCTACCACCTTGCAATATGTCCAGGCCTAGGACTATTCCCATCTCCCTGCTTTGTTAGGTCTTCACAGATAGACAGCAATCAGCAAATCTATTTCCCCTCAGTTGTCTAATTGGGGAGTGCAATTAAATTTGAGCTTGGGTTCCCAGCCTGCACTTGGCCTGAGCGTGGCTATTCCTCTTTCAAACCTGAAGAAAGTCTTTTATCAGTCTGCAGGCTATGGTGCTGTGGCCATGGGGGATGCCCACCTCTGGAGCATCCTTTGGGAAAGTCCCTGCAGAGGGTTGATCTCTGCAGATTGCAAGCAACAGCTGTAATTTCACAGAATCATAGAATAGTTTGTGCTGGAAGGGACATTAAAGATCATTTAGTTACAATCCCCGTGCCATGGGATCAACAATTTCTAGTTGATACTGACCCAGCAGCCCCTCCTGTTGTGAAAACTGAGAATGACAGAGAAGCTGTTGCTCTCCCAGGCAGAGACATGTTTATTTGGACACATCATAGCTTATATCCTCTATTTTGTAAAACCTCCTAATGAAAGGCCTGTCTGCACCAGAAGTTCCTGTTCCACATATGAATTTGGTGTCCCTATCTCTGATTCTTCCACAAACCATTCCTAGATTTTGGCCATGTTTTTGACCAGAAGGTACAGGGAATGCCTTCACTCTTGCTCCTTAAATTTAGTTCTTCCTTCTCTTTCCCTGCTCTGAAAACCAGTTGCTTTCCTCCATCCTTCCTGCACCAGCCTGGCCCCGTTCCTGGTTTCCTGCTCCAGGTGCTGCACCAGAGCCACCACAGTGCTGGTNATTCCTGGTTTCCTGCTCTCAGGGCACAGCTCCAGGTGCTACACCAGAGCCACCACAGTGCTGGTGTGACCACGTTGGATTTTCAGGGCAAATCAAAGGGTGAACGGGGATGTACAGCTCAACGCAGGCACTTTGTCAGCCTGGAAAAGTAGGAATAACTTTTCTTTCCCTTTTCCCCAGCATGCCACGTTGTGAGGGAAGCTGGAGCCTTCATTTTCCCAGAGGCTGTTGGAGAGCTACATTAATTTGTTAATGTTTGTATTTTCAGAACCTGCTGCAGTGCCTTGAGAAGTCACTTACAGCCCCATCAGTGGCTCATTGATGTCGTGGCTCATCAAGTCCAGGAAAACAAGCACCACTAGGACCAAAGCAAACCCCAACTGCTCCTCTCCTGCATAATGACAGTAATTAGTGCTGGCTGGCACTTTGCAAGCATTAGTTAATTACTCCTCAGAGCTTCCTCCGGGAGAGAGTTGCTATTTTTAGCATGTTTTACACTGAGAGAAACTGAGGCAGCCGGCTGAAGGTTGTTGAAGGA
Organism: Hylia prasina; assembly: GCA_013397195.1. Classification (NCBI taxonomy): domain Eukaryota; kingdom Metazoa; phylum Chordata; class Aves; order Passeriformes; family Sylviidae; genus Hylia; species Hylia prasina. The sequence goes on from VYXD01012675.1 coordinate 1,594,292, forward strand.
GGGAGGGAGAAGGGGACAGAGGCAAACGCTGTGGCTGCAGCCCTGAACTTGCCCAAGGCTGCTCCCTTTGCCCCTCAGTCCTCTGAGACACGTTCAACTTGCACAATCCAGTCACATAATTCCTAATGCCAGAAGGTTTGTTTGGATTGGAAACAGCATTTTTTTAAATTTCAAAATGGGCCATTTGCCTCAACCCACCAAACAAATTTTTTTTTTTGCTTCCAAACTGGCCATTTTTGGAAAATGAAAATCAAGGGTATTTTTGGCTTTCCCAATGCTGCTCTCTTATTCTGTCTTTGCAAGGCAAAACTGAATAAATTGAGAGAAGGACACTACTAAAAATGCCCAAATGTGCATACACAAGAAGAGGTTTATAAATGTTTCATATGTAGAAGGTCATTGGGATGCAAGCCCCTGTTCTCCCAAAGCCCACAGACTGAAATCAGCTATAAAGTTGCTTAATTGTTCCCTGATGGTTTTTACAGCTTCAATATTTTGAAAGACAAGTTGTTGGTTGTGGTGTTTTGTTTTGTTTTGTTTTTTTTCCTCCAAGCCAGTCATTTATTGCTTCTTATCTGGGTTTATTCATTCAGCTTTTACTGCCCCATAAAGTCCCTTAGATGCTGCAAAGGAAAGATGTCTGGTAGATTTGTCTAGGTAAGTGCAGAAAATAGAAATATTCCTGCTTTGTAAAGATGCCAAGCACAATGCCGTTGTCTAATTTTATTGTTAGTTTTGCAATATATGAGTTTTTTTCTGATACATCTGACTCCTAGGACCCCCTAACCCATTATATTCTCAGGCTTCATGATCAAAAATAAGTTCTAGCTGAGGAATACAAGCTGGAAATACAGCAGAAAGCCAAGGGTGAGACACGAAGGTTGTTGCTGCTGCTGTTTTTGTTTTTATTATTCATGAATGTCAAATTCTCTTGTGGTTTTCAAGTGGGGCATGTGGGTTTTAAGGCCTGACTCAGGATTTTTCAGTGTCTGGGGCTGACTGGAATTTCAGTCACCACGGTGGGAGCAGTCAGCACAACCAGGCACAGGTTTTAGCTTCCATCAGTTAATTTCTTTCTTGAATCATAGGTTGATAAATATGACATTGCTGATCATTAATAAAACATGTAAATCCTAGGGTTAATATAAATCTGAAAATTTTTCCACTGACATGGGTTTGTTTATGAACAGGCAGCCTTAAATAGAGCTGCTACTTATTTCCAAAAGTATGAAAGATTTTCCACAAAATTAATTTTTCAGTTAATTAACAGGCATTTTGCTGAAATTCTTGTATGTGCTACACCCCCATCAGCCAAATATACTTGGGATTTGGTGTGCATGTCTGTCTTTCTGCTCTCTCCCTTCTGGGGTCTTCATGTCTCTGATGCAGAAATGTCTGCCAAAATCCTGGAATCAGACATCTGCCTCCCTGAGGAAATCCAAGGCCAAGCAGGGAGACAGCTGTTTCATCTTCCTTGTAAATGACCTGTCTCGTTTCAGACCTGAACATCTTCATGGTACAGCCCCAAATCATGACTTTAGTCCTCTGAGTTGACATCATGGGGGGTTTGGAAGGTCCTGTTTGTGCTGGTAAAACTCAGGGAAAACAAGGAAGATGCAGAGCTATCCCACTGGAGAGCAGGCATGCACCTGGCTGCTGAAGAGATGGTGCTCCTCCAGCCTTGAAAACATCCTGTCTCTTTTGCTCCTTCTCCTCCCTCACCCATTCAAGCTTCTTGCTGGAGTTGAGGTAATTTTCCCAGTTTGTCCCGCGTGCTTTGATATCTGCCTGTCCTGAGCTCAGCTGCGAGGAGGTCACAGCTCGTGGCTGTGATGTGATGGATGAATCCTGTCTGCCTTCATCTTCAGTCAGCACCACCACTGTATCTCTCCGGGGTGCCAGCAGTCCTCCCTGGACATTCCTCCCTCTGTGCCTTCCAAGACCTTTGCTCCTTGCTGATGTCAGTTTTTAGGAGCATGATCCTGATGGGGACAGCCACCCTTCATCTGCTGAGCAGGTGAGTTCAGACCAGGAGGGTTGGAAGGAGCTGCTTCTGGGATGCTCTGCAGTGGATGAACACCTGGGAAGACCTGCTGTCTGAATCTTTGCCTACTCCCAGGGCTGAGCTGCAGGGTTGAAGGGGGGAAAATATAATTTTTCTGCCTTAAATGTTTTCTTTTCTTGTGCATGAACAGAAGTTCCAGGTTCCCAAGCTGTCGTTGTCTGTGCAGACAAGTGTATTTACGTGGGCAGTTAGTGATAGAACAAGGGGGAATGGTTTTAAAGTGAAAGAGGAGAGATTTATATTAGCTTTGAGGAAGAAATTCTTTCCTGTGAGGGTGGTGAGGCCCTGGCACAGGTTGCCCAGAGAAGCTGTGGCTGCCCCATCCCTGGAAGAGTTCAGTGCCAGGTTGGACAGGGCTTCGAACAACCTGGGATAGTGGAAGGAGTCCTTGTCCAAGGGAGTGGGGTGCTACGAGATGGTGTTTGAAGGTCCCTCCCAACCCAAACCATTCTTTGATTCCATGACTTTCAATAAGTAGTTTAGGCATTTAAGTGCTGTTGTTCAGACCTTCTGCACTGGGTCATCTTTACCCCTGCCCTCTCCACTAGAAAGACCCCAGACTAAGCTGATCTTCCCAAGGACAAATTATGGTCCAAGAAAATTCATTTCTCTCAAAAAATCTCTCCCAGAAATTGTTTTAGTCTTGCAGAAGATACTTGCAGCTCCATAAGGGAGATGATCTGGGACTAAACATCCCACTGAGAAGAGGGTTTGGCCTGTCAGCCAAGGGATGGCAGCTGGTTCTGACCCCTCTCCAATGCAAAGAGGTCTCATTAAAGGACCTGTGCTGGAGGGAGGAATGAATTGACATAATGCAGTTATCAGCTTATCAGGTTTCTTTAAACTCGTTTCCTTCCAGCCCATAAGCAGAGAGAGGCTATTTTTTAAAATATTATTTTGCAAGGTTATACTACAATTCAGTATTTGTTTATTTTTCTCCTCCACTGTCCCAGAGACAGCAACCTGGTCTAGTGGGGGGTGTTCTTGCCCATGACAGAAGAATTGGAATGAGATGACCCTTAAGGTCCCTTCCAATACAAACCTCTCTGATTCTGTAAATAACAACTAAAGTAATGAGTTTTCTTACTGCAAAAGAAGCCTGCTTCTATCTCTCTTCAGATGGAATGGCTTTTGTTGGTTTTATTTATTTTTTACACATACATTTGGGTGTAGAGATAATCCTCAGACACAATCTGTTCAGTTCTTCCTTGAATATTTCTTAGTTTTTATCAATACGTTTCTCACAAGCCGCTGAATGTAAATCAGAATTCCCCAGAGCACTTTTTTTTGTTATCTCCAAAAAATAAGAAACAATCCCTTGATATGGAAATCCAGGTATCTTGTTAGAGATAAGGACAACTCTCAAAGAAATAATTTCCTTATTTATTTTAGGTGAAAAATAAGACTAACAGAAAAAAAAGAAAAAAAAAAGAAAAAAACCCAGTGTAGGACAGTCAGGGTTTGGGCTATAAAATGAGGATGCCAATACTTAATTTTGTGTCTCATCTAGTAAATCTGGAAGGGGTTTTTTTGTCTCCATGGCCCTGTTTCAGAGGTGCAGTGGGGGTTTGCAGGTTATGGCTGGAGAGTTGTGCATCAGGCAGACTGAGGCTGTGCTCACGTGTGGGTGAAACCACAGCCTGGGGTTGTTCCCAGAGCAGGTTCAGGGATTCAGCAATTCCAGCTGATGTGTTTTGGAAGGGGGACAGGCTTTCACGGGCAGGCCCTGGCCCCGTGCCCGGGTTGGGGCTGGGTGGACGTCAGCAGTTTTGGTTCAGGGAGGAAGGTCGTGTGAAACTGCTCTGCCCACCCTCGCTGCCATCTGCGGCCGAACCCAAGGACCTGGAGCCAAGGGCAGAGCCTCCCCCGAGCTGTGCCCGGGATTTACATCCTCCCCTGGGAGCCTGCTCCGCGCAGGGAGAGCTGCTGATGCCTGCGGTGTGTAGCTCTCACCCCACAGAGCACGGGCAGACCTGCTTTACATCCTTTGCTGAGCACCTCTCTGGGGCAGGGGGGCTCTCAGGGTGGTCCTGCAGAGCCTTTGCCTGACCCAGGAGGATCCTTCCCCCTCCAGTTTCACAACCCTGAGTGGGTGCCTGCTGGTTTGATTTCCATTTTCACCTGTTTTCCAGTATGTTTCACTGCTGACCCAGTGGGCAGGGCCTCCTTTTGCTCCTTTGGCAGGTATTGGTGGTCATGGCTCAGAGTATTTCAGGGATGGAGAAAGGCACAGTGGCTGTAGGATGGATTTGATGAGTAGCATACAAGGGATGCTTCCCAAAGTTTCTCTGTGCTTGGGAAGCTTATTGGACATTTCAAGAGAAGAAATATGGGAAGTGTGTAGCTGTCCATCATCCTTAGGTGAATTCTGGTTACCCAGCAGTGCACAGTCTTGCCTTTCTCTGAGATGAAGCTGAAAAAATACCATCTCTTTCCCCCACTATAGTTATTTTTCTTCTTTATTAACTCACTACCTCTAGTTTATTGCCCAGTAAGAGGGAGAGTACTCTCCTTTTCCTCTTTTAATTAGCCAAATTAACTTTATTTGCCAAATAAACCTTTGCAATGAAATCACAATCTACCTTTGATATAGATCTCCACACCCAGAAGCTCATCTATGATCCAATATAAAACACACAAATGTTTAGTCAGTGTGATGGTTGTTTTTGCCATGTTTGGCATGGGAAAAACATGACAGAGAAGATGTTTGGCATCTCTTTTTGGGAGATAAAGAGTGGGAGACACCCAGATCAACCCCTCAAAGTGTGAAGTTGATCTAACTCTAGAATTCAGGCATCTCCATCCCTTCCCAGGTTTTCCTACCCAACAGAGCTTGGGAAAATCTCATTGTCAGGCTGGCAGGATGGAGATGTCAAAACTGGGAGCTGGAGCTCAGGTCTTGGACATCTGGGCAGTCCTTCCAGTGTGGAGCAGTGAGGAGTCAGCTCGGGGGGTGTTGGTGGGTGACCCCACCCCACTGCTTGGCATCAGTGAGCCACTCACAGTCATGAATTTCCCTTCTCCCTCTCCTCTCTGGTCCCCAACTCCTCCATTTAAAAAAAAAAAAANCCCACCCCCCCCTTAAAAAAAAAAAAAAAAAAAAAAAAAAAAAAAGCCACATTTCAGCAGATTCATGTTGCTGAGTGCTGGAGTTGTGGGGTCATCTCTGAAGATTGAGCTTTTATAGATGGCTTTTTGGTTTTTTGGCTCAGATCTCTGGGCTCTGACCCCTCCTTGAGCTTTTTGATGAAAGATTCTTAACTGCTTTTCTACTTTTTATTGGAAGTGTACTACATACCATAAGTTTCTGGGCCATGAGATTCACAGGCAGGCAGAAAAGCTGCCAGCCACAAACCCCTGAGCTCCAGCTCCTGCCCCTCTGAGCTCCCAGCAGTCCCTTTCCTTGCCATTATTTCCCTCTGTATATGATGGAGATAAGATTTTTTTTTCCTGGTAATTTTTTACCTGTCATTAAAGTGGGTTTTGGCATCACTACAGCCATAGAACTGATAATTTTTCATTTGTGTTATAAGACAAAATGATTTCCAGAGGGAGGAGTTAATTCATGTGCCAGTACATTGGAAAACTTCTTCCTGCCAGGAATTGTTTTTTTTTTTTTCCAAGACATAGAAATTCAACAATACCAGACCTTTGATTTCAAGTTGCTTTTTTTTCATGCTCATCATCCAGCATTCCCCCAAGTTCACCCTAACCTCCAGCATAACCTGGCAATGACCTGGTTTTTATGTCACTGGTGCCCATTTGATGCTGACTGTGCAGATCACATGTTCTTCTTTTCTAAGATAGAAGAGAAATATGGTTTTTATGCTTTGACTTCTCCCCCACTGTGCTGGGAGGCCATGCTGGGTATCCTGAACTGCTCTGTGAAGCAAAGAAGTGAGAGCAATTACTTTAGCCATATGCTTGGGACCTGCTCACCCTTCTAAATACCAGAGGTAGTTTCCAAACCCTTCCCCTTGAGGGTTCTGACTCTCCATCACTTGCTCTGCAGGTATTTCTGTCACATCAGAGCTCTGAATGCTGCCCAGGGTTGGAAGAATGATGGTTTAGTCATATTTTTTGCTGGAGAAAATACAATAGAGTATTTGTTTTAATTTTTAAGTGAAGGTACTCAGGTTCCTTGGGTAGCCATTGTCGTTAAATTCTAGAGTCAGGGTTGAAGTGGAAATGGCATACTGACTGACAAACCAGCTTATTGCCATTTCTTTCTGTGCTTTGTGAAATAATGTCTTCAGTTTGCTCTGTAAGAAACAGATCAGCCTCATCTTCTGTATGATCTTCCTCAAAACTTTCCCCAAAGTAACTTTCCATAGTTCTTTAACAAAGTGAGTAGTGTTTAATTTAGGCTTTTAAATATTTTTCAGCTGTGTTGGCCCCAGACTGCACATAAGATCACAGTACAGAAGTTAAAACCACTTCTTAGTCCTGCTTAATTCTTCATGCACCTTAGGATTTCTTTAGCCTTCACAGAGGCTTGGCATTCCCAGACACGGGAATTCCCTGTTACAGGAATGGCCCAGATCCCTGTGTTCTTGTCTTCCTTGCAGGAGTGAGCAGAATTATGCTTAATGGTTCTTTTAACATTCAGGAGTTTTACAAATGTGTTTTAGGCAGCTGTAGCAGACACAGGGAGGTGGGGCCACACAGGTGCTAAGTCAGATAAAACACAGCACTGATGGGAGGAAATAGGAAGGAAATGACCATGAGGAGTGAGCGAGGCTGGGAAATGATAAAATGATATTTTAAATGATCTTGAAACCTTTGTATCACCCCTCTTCCTTCTCACTGCAGAGCAGGGGATGGATGTAAAAGGAAGTACATAAAAGACACTTTCAAAACTTGTAATTGACACTCAAATTGCTTTAGAGAGTATGAACATCAGAGAATCCATGAACAAGGATTTCACCTCAGGACAGGAGACAGAAGCTGTATGAGATACTGCAACAATTAAGGAAGCTCTTTATTCTCCAAAGCTAAATAAAATCTGACATAGTTTCCTCTAACTCTAGCACAGTGATGTAAGTCTATCTTCAAATAAATATTTCCTGCTTTAACCTTGTCAAGTGATGGAGCTACTTCATATTTTATGCCATATCTAAGGGTGTGGGAATTCTATGAGCAGGGAATTCTCTCGTGCTTTATTGGTTCTCTGCTAAGCGAGAGAGATGCCACATTATTTTGTGGAGTGCAAAGGGTGCCAACACTGGTGTCCACACGAGCTCTGTAGTGGGGCTTGGTGTGTCGTGTCAGAGCAAGAAATGTCTTTAGATAACTTGCAAGAGTTGAGAAAACTCCATGTACTCCTGGGAGAGTCTCATGTCTGTCAGTAGTTTCTAGGTTTATAGGTGTCACTCTTTTTCAGGTGGTCAGGATGAGGCATCATCTACATCTCAGCATATTCCACAAAACACTGAGTTGGATTTGATCCTTGTAGGTCCCTTCCAACACAATCATCCCTGGGAGTGCTCAAGTCCAGTTTGGATGGGGCATGGAGCAACCTGGTCTAGTTAAACGTGTCTTCTCCAGGAGCACAGGTCCTCTGTCCACTCCATGTTGGCTTGTAGCTACATCGAGTCTGTGAGGAGCCTCAAAGGGGTCCTGTTTCTGTCCCATTACAGCCAGTGCTGCCTGCTCAATTTTGCACCTACAACATTATTCAGAACATGTGGCACCCTTCAAAACACAATATTAGAACCCTGCTTTATCATTTCATGAAGATTCATTTTCAGAGGGTTATACAAACTCGATTTAAATTAAAAATCACATCCACTTTTTATGCCTGAGGATAAGAACAATGAGACCTCCCAGGCACAAATAAAGAAGCAAGTGAATTTCTCATCATGAAATTACCACTGAGGTTATTATTGACTAGATTTTGTTTTTTTCCTGATCATTAATGTCGTTCTGCTTCTCTGGATGGCTTATTGGGAAGGAGCAGAGTGAGCATCCCATGCAGCAAACACAGATGAGAGGCAATCTGAATGTAAAATTAGTTAAGTGCTGTGGTGCTATTTGGTGCATTCTTGCAAGCTTAAAATGTGAGGTAGGACTTTTGCTTAGAGAAAAGAAAAACTGAACCCAAAGGATGTTTTCTTACCAGCATTAAATCTCATGAGATCATTTACATTGACACTGCGTACGATTTCTTTTGGAAGCATCTTATTGGGGTTTTTTGCTGGTACAAATTACAGCACAGAGGTGGAATTCATTTGCCAGATGAAGATGCCCAATGCTGTCTGACATGCCTGGCAGCATCCAAAACTCTCTATGGACAAGACAGAAATAGCACAGAACTTATGAGTGACCGACCTCTTCCCAGATCAATAGTTCAAAGGCTCTGTGTTAGAGTGAATCTTTCTCCAGCTGACTCTGCTCACCACAGAAAGGACTTGATTTTCTGGACTTCTTGGGCAATTTCACATGGCCTGTGACACCCAAACTGCCTGGGAGTGGCAGAGGGACACTGGAGATCTCTGTTCTAAGCATCTGAGTGCTGCCCGTGGTCTGCCTTGATTTTAATGGGAGATCAAACACTATCACACAGCCAACACCTACATGTGGATATCCTAAATCCTGAGTGCTAGCCGTGATGTCAGCCTGGGGAGGCTCAAATCCAGCCTGTATTTGATAGGTCCTCATCCAAACCCATGTGCAGTCATCAAAGGTCTGTTCATGTGGCTGATTCAGCATGTGGTTGGGTCCAACCCCAAACACCATCCTCATCACATACATGAGTGCTGGAACACAAATGACATGGGCTGAGGAGGATGTGAGGGAAAAGTGCAACCTGTGGGGAGGTACCTGAGCTTGGATTTCTAGAATCACAATGTGTCTGCTTTGTCTGGGCTACAGACAATCTGACAACCACCGATACAGGCTTGGCAATCCCATGTTGTTAGGGATGGAGTGAGGCACTTAAACAGGCTTTAACCTCTCCCAGTTCCATTATTGGGTAAATCTGCAGCTGAACTGGAGTTTGTAACTGGGACTGGATGGGAGGCTGGAGGGAGAAAATTTTTTTCATGAAACAAGCAGGTGAAACTTCCAGGCTTTAGCTACCCATTAGTTTAATCATTAGGTGATAACAGTAGTTAAAAGGCATCGCTATTAAGGAAGGGCTCATTAATCATTTTGATAAGAACGAGAAAAGCACATTTATTTCAGTGGCAATGAGATGTAAATTAGAGGAATTCTCCTCTTTCACCCCACTCACAGGCACTTGAGTTTTCCCTTAATTACTTGCAAATAGCAGCTTATTCAATTAAGCAGCAGAGCAGAACATAACCCCCTTCTTGCCTTCTTAGGCTCTCTCTTGGTTCTTTATGTGTGGTACCAGAGATAAGTGAAGACCTTTCTCCTTACAACAGCCTTCTGGGTCAGCAGCATTAGCTTTGTTTTATAGAGGCAGATCTGAAGGACAAAGAGAGATCAAACAACATTCTCAGAGCCGTAGAGGGAATGGGAGGTGTCAGAAAGACCTGAACCTGATTCTCAGAGGGCTGACACTGCTTGTCAAATCAACAGCAGGATTTTTGCTTCCTTTATAATCTGCAAAGTGATGATAACAGACTTCTCTGCATGGATGATTGGAAATTCCTGGAGGTGGCAGTAGTAGAAGCAGAGTTTCCCCCTGCTTTTTCTTGATTGAAAGGAAAATCAATGTCAGTGGTATAGGCTATGGGGTGATGCTGTGCTAAGCTGTTCCACTGTTGTCCTACGCACTTAGTACATCTATCATGGGCAGAGTTTCACTGCTCACTGAGCATGCAGTAGCCAGGAATGCAGTGCAAATGACAGCAGCTTGCTTGTCTAACCATGTCTGACTAAACCTGAAATAATCCACATCCACAATGTCTTTGCCAGCCCCTGAGCTACTTGCTGTGTGTCCTGGGGTTGAAAGAAGTTCATGCCCTGGCACAGAGCACTCTGCCCTTTGCTGTGGCTAGGTGGGTGTCTCAGTCCCCTGAGTGTGCCTCACCTCTTCCTGAAAGAAGGAGCTGGAAGAAGACTCCATATTGGATGCACACTCTCATTCCAGGGTAGAAACCTCCCTGAAGCATATCAGGCTCTCCGTACTGCCGAGGGTTGAAAATTGTGGGGTTTTCCCATGTATCTGGAGAGCTGGAAGTGCTCCAAGGGTAGTCCACAGGCAGGACAGGACACAACCCCAAGCCTGCCAGAGCTCAAGGAGTGTTTGGACTATGCTTTCAAGCTCATGATGAGATTTCTGGGGCTCTCTGATGCTGGGCCAGGAGCTGGACTCAATGATCTTTGTGGGACTATTCCAACTCCAGATATTCTATAATTTGATGATGTCAGGGGCTTGGGCCAACATCAGTTGGGTGGCGAAAAGAGAGTCCCAGCAGCCACCTGGAGGGTTTGGGTTGTCCATCCTCTGCTGATCTCCTACAGTGTCCAAGGAGCCAGACAGCCTGGGAGATCCTGGCAGCTCAGCACTGCTCCAGGGCCAGGGATGCACACGAGAGCCTTTTCTGGGCTGTGTGGGAACCAGCTGAAGCCTGGCAGCTGCGAGTTGGTCATGCCTGTCCTAACAATGCCTGTGCAAAGCTATTGTCTGCCAGGGCACACACCATCAAATCCCTTTTTCTATTTGCAGCACTCTGGGTTCATGCCATGTGTTTGAAAGTCATTTTCCCAGAGCAGGCTGACAAATATGAAAAGCCAAATGCCCTTCCGCTTGCAGAATGGGAGGAAACGCCTAAAACCTTCCTTGCCTCTTCCTCAATATTCAGTGCAAGAGCAGATGGATGGGGCGTATAATTCCATAGGAATGCAGCTGTTATTTCATATGAACTAATACCCAGTTGTTAAACCAGATACTAGAGAGGAAAAAGAATCCTTCGGGCTGGTTTTAACCAGACACCTGGCCCCTCTGCTTTTGCTTGTTCCTGCTACCAAGATCCTTCACCACTTCTGTGTGTGCAATTCAAGATGAAAAGAGCATTGAGCATTTCCTGGCATGGTCTGGGTGGATGGATGTAGAAGAGCTATGGTAAGGCAGGATGTTCTTGGAGCTGCAGTTTTTCTTGGAAGTGAGCCCAGGATTTTTTGGATTGGGGGCCAATTTTACTGAAAGGTTCATGAACTCTTGAGGACTGGGCCCAGATTTCCTCTGTCAAGAGCTCCACACAGCTCTACTGGGACAGACTGGAGCATACCATAGCTGTAACCATTCCAAGAGAAATTTTGGCCCTGCAGAGTTCAGCTTTGTTGTGTTTGGCCATGATTTCTGCAGGTGAGATAGGAGGTCAGCACCCTGGGGAAAGGGGCTGCAGTGCTGAGTTTTAACTGTGTGCTTCACAGTGGGGTGCTGAACATGGAGAAATTAGAAGGCCTGAGATTTACATCCCATTATCTTCTGTGTTTCCTCAGCCATTTACTGCCATTCTTTTGTCCCTTTCCCTATTCCCCTCATTGATTATGCCCGCCATCCCTCCACAGTGATCAAGAATTGTCTCCTCCAGAATTTGCTTTTACACTGCGTTGGGCTCTGTGCCATGGAGATGCAAAGCCAGAGGTGACCCTGTTGGAACACACTGTAAGGCAAGGAGAGCCAAACCTGGTGAAATCTCATGTACTGCTCACTCAGCAAGAATTTTATGGCAAAAAACTACCCATGAGAAACTGTTTTGGTGAAGACTGACTATAGCAAAATAGCCTGGGATTAAACTGATGTTTACATGTTGGAGGATAATCAGGAATAAGGGCCCTGGAAGTAACAGAGAAGCAAAGTTATATAATGGTAGGGACATTACCAGTGAGATCTGAGTCCAAAGGTCTCTGCTTATCCATCTTCACAGTTTTAAGGCTGCTTCAGGACTGACTTGAAAAGATAAAGAGCAACACTTTGCACACCAATCTCTGATTATCCTCCCCACTCTGCTGTCTTCCCCACATTTCCAGTTCTAGTTCCCAGTGCACAGCAACATTTCCTGCCATCCTTCAGGTTTAGCCTGAAAGCAGACATAGAATCACAGAATCACTTAGGTTTGAAAAGACCTCCAAAATCATTGAGTCCAATGTTTGTCCAATCACCACCTTGTCAGCTAAACCACAGCACTGAGCACCACGTCCAATCATTTCTCAAGCACCTTCAGGGATGGTGACTCCACCACCCCCCTGAGCAGCCCATTCCAAAGTTTAACCACCCTTTTTGTGAGGAAATTCTTCCTGACATGCAACATGAAGCTCCCCTGACACAGCTTGAGGCTGTGTCCTCTCATCCTGCTGCTGGTTGCCTTTGAGACCCTTGTGGAGATGTCCCTGGTGGGCAGAGACAGAGGGATTAGAGAAGGGACAGGCAATTGCCTTGTACAGTAGCCCACAGCACACACCTTGAGATGCTGCAGGTAGTCCTGGGGCCAAGGGGGAGGTGTTGTTCCTCCTGACCTCTATGAGCTGGAAGTGGCCACATGCCCTGAGGCGTGAACGTTTCTCAGCCTTGACAAAGCTCTGGAGATTCTGCTTTAAATCATAAATAAGAGAAGTCAGGATTTTCATGTTTCTCATGTAGAATGGGTTTCCAGAAGGCCTGAGGCGCTCTGGTTTATTGGCAGATCTGTAGCGTGTTCAGTTGCAGGTGAATCAGAAATGGATGTGGTTGTACAAGCTCTGTGCGGTCTGGACATCACAGCCAGAAGTCTTGTACCAACCACACTTGTGCTCCTACTTCTCTGGATATATTTATTCTTGGATTTAAAAAGTATTTTTCCCATGCACTGTTAATTGACAAATGGAGGAAATTAAGTTACAACATTCTGGGGAATAACAACCTCACTCCTTGATTTCCATCATATGTAATGTACTTCATAATTTAGGCACATGCTGAAGTTCTTTGCCAAATTATAGCTTTTCTAAGCAAAGAAAGTGCAGTTTTCCACACTTTTGCTGTAATGTGCTTCCTTGCTGGTAATACTGCTTTGACAAATGCACCTTTCTGCTTACACGGATTTGATTCATTTTACACTCAAGTTCTAACTGTGTTGGAAGAAATTGCTCATAATTTTGATAAACTTATCAAGGAATTTTCTTCCAACAGAGTTACATTTTTAGGCAACTCCGGGTGATCTATTGTCCTAAGTTCCCTGGACCCCCATCTTACTGGAGGGCAGTGGAATTTGAATAATTATACTGTGTGGGATGTACTTGCTGTGGAGCTACCAGTAAATATTACTTTTCTACCCCATCTTTCTTTTCCTTCTTGGGAATAAAGAGATTTTTCTTAAGTACATTCTACCTTTCCCATGTTAACTTTTGGTTAATCGTCTAAGCCATTATATTTTGAATACATGACTCAATGCCTTGCTAGGCTTGTGTCTACGTGAAAGAACCATTTATCAAAAAAAGTGCCTTTGGGGGAGAGAGCTTTTTCACTGAAATGAAGATTATCCTATTGTTTGACAGATCCCATTGAGATCATCTACTGAACCCAATCAAGGACCTTCATAATGATGTGAAATGGTAATAATAAGGCAAGATTCTGTTTTCCTGACTCAGCCAAGGGGATGTAATTAAGTGAACATCAAAACTAATTCTAAAAGTGCTGTCTAATAATGTGGCCTATTTTGCTTTTACAGGCTCAGTTGATTCCATTCTCTTATGGCTTGACATTTCAGTGTAAATGTTAGTATCTGAATTTAAAACAAAAATGGTGGGGTTTTATCCAGTTTTCCCTGGCATTATGCACTTTCTAGCTGATGCCAGATTTTATAGGTTTTGGACTGGTGTTTTCATTTTTTGTTTTTGGGTTTTTGTTTTTGGTTTTGTTTCCCCCCCAGGAAGTTACTTAGGATTAGAAACTCCATATATTGACATAATCACCATTAACCATGTTTTTGGTAAAGATTTGGGGTAATTTTGTGACAGGCTGGCTGTACAATGTCCTTTCCATGATAATGACTGCTCCAGTTCACCTGCAGCACTTCCCTGAGCACTGAGCATGTGGATAACATATCCACCAGCCCTGTCTTGGATAAATCTCTTTTCCTGCTTTATATTCCTCCACTTATGCTTGAATAGAGCTTCAAGCCAACTCTTACTGGGTGCTTGTTTTCATCCTCTATTGGCTGATGTCATTCTTTCTTGCTCAATAAACCTTCCTTTCAAAAGCCAATAAATATTGCATTAGTTGACTTCTCAAGGTCACCTTCTTTCAGCTTTTCTTTGTCACTTTTTTTATTGTCACATTTATGCCCATGTACATGTTTGTGCAGCATTTATAGGACCACCCTGGCCTTGGTCTCTCGTCTCTGCTTGTTTGGAATGAGGATCAGCTGGTGGCTGTGTTAGCTGGGAATTATATCCAGAGAATCCTAAAATGGCTTGGTTGGAAGGGACCTTCAATATTGTCTTGTTCCAACCCCCCTGCCATGGGAAAGGACACCTTCCATTATCCCAGGTTGCTCCAAGCCCCATCCATCTTGGGCTTGGACGCTTCCAGGGATGGGGCAGCCACAGCTTCTCTGGGTAACCTGTGCCAGAGCCTCCCCACCCTCACAGGGAAGAATTTCTTCCAAATATCCAATCTAAACCCCCTCTCCTTGAGCTTAAGACCATTACACCTTGTCCTGTTACTATGGAAAGGTGTAGTAAAAGTCCCTCTCCAGCTTTCTTGTAAATAAATTCTTCTTGAAATTAAATTCTATTTTGCTCTCCCTATTACCTTTCTGAATATTTTTACCATGTCTTCATAGTTGTGAGTGTAAAACACATGTTGCAATGCCAATCTGTTTTCAGGTGGGGAGAACAGTTTGATGTCTAAAGCAAGCCAAGGGTTCAATAATGTGTACAACTCTCAGTTGAGAGCCGTGAAGGAAGGGACAAGAGGTGGTGGCTGCCCCATCCCTGGAAACTTTCAGGTTTAGGTTGAAGAGGGCTCTGAGCGACTTGATCTGGTTGAAGGTGTCCCTGATCATGGCAGGAGGGTTGGACTTGGTTACCTTTAAAGGCCCCTTCTAACCCCAAATATTCCATGATTCACAGATTTATGGCTTGGCTGGCTGCATTACCATGGTATGGCCTGGCACCCCACCACAAGGAGTGAGTTAGAGGAAACCATTTGCCTTCCCTTCAGGAATAAAGTGAGTGAAACCACTAAAATCAACCCAAATTTGATTTTACATCTGATAGTTTTTTTGTGGAAGAAAGCAGCTCCATTCCTAGTGCTTGGATGGCAGTGTAGCAGTTCATGCCCTTTGTGCTGGGGCACTGTTTCAGCCCCAAGAAGGTTTTGTTCTGCAGCACAGCAAGGTCATTAACCAATGAATCAGTAAAAGCACCATGAAATCACTCCACTGATGCCTGAAATGGAGAATTTTTGTAGGCAATAACATTGCTGAGACTGGAACATTGGCAGTGAGGTGCTTCCAAGGGACAGGGTTTGTGTGAAGGGGGTGACAGCAGTGCCCTTTGCTGTTTTAGGTGGTCACAGTCACCGACTTTTGCTGCTGCTGCTGCGGGAGGGGAGAACATGGAGGGGCCATTTGGGATTTCCAAACTGTGACCTCAGAGGCTCCACTACAGCAGTGGCTGAAATGCTGCAATGACTTCTCTGACCTCCTCCCACCATCATGTCCTGAGCTCCTGACAGTCAAAGAAGAAGGAGATAATGCCCCTTTAGTGCTTGGGTCAAGCAGTAGAAGCATTTGAGTATTGCTTCTTTTGTAGAGCAGCTGCCTCACAGCTGTTTGGTGGGTTTTTTTGATTTTGTTTGTTTGTTTGCTTTTTTTTTTTTTTTTTTTTTCCCTCAGGAATGGTTAATCCTAGTCTCCACTGATAGCCTGTACCTCTTTGCTGCCTCTGCCACTTTGGTCCCACAAGGGATGCTCTGCTTTGGCAAGACTTGTCATACATATGACGGAGCCTAAAATTTCCAGGTGGGCTCTGCAGTCCCCGGTTTGGGAGGTTTGAGAGGTTTCCTGGCTGAGCAGGAGAGGGCAGCAAAACATAGAGATTGAGAGAGGGAAGGAAATCCCCTCGCTGAGCGTGCAGGAGTTCCTATCGCCCTTTCAGGAACGGTGCACTGGTGTGGAGTGGGATTTCGGGTTATCTGGTGCTGCCCATGGGGATGTTTCTGCAGCCCAGACAAGTTTGCTGGGGTGGGCAATTTTCTGTAGCTCACACTCGGAGCCATCCTGCAGAGAACACCAGGCTGAATAGGGAGAATTCTTGCTCCATGGATGGTCAGAGAGCTGGAAAACTTGGTGACCTGCAGAGAATGATGTGTAAGAGCCAACTGGTTCAGAGAACAGCAATATTTTCAGTGAGAGCTGTGAATGTGGGGCCTTGGAGGAGGAGTTACCTCTCTTCTTCCTTGCCTCATGATGTGCAGCCAAAAGCTTCCAAACCACGGAACAGAACAAAATTTCAACAATAACAATAAAAGGATCAAGATCTTGGCAACGATGGGAACAAACACAGTCCATATAACAATTGGTGTGGAACAAATAAGGAGTGTTGAGGAATGCAGTTACTGCGGCAACCTGGTAATAATAGATAACAGCAGTAGAGAGGTGGAAATAGAAGTGAGAACAAGGAAAGCATTGAGAAGTACAAATATATGAGTCAAAATCTGGAGCAATAAAAATATTGTCAGAGAATTAAAGCTGAAGCTATGCAACAGCACTGTTATGCTGCTGGTATTTAATTTGGCAGAAGTATGGCCAGAGACAACTGCCCCTGAATAAAACATCAGAGTTCTCATGCATGGTGGGTATGGAGAATATTAAGAGGTAAGTGGGGGGAAATGGTTATAAATCTGAAAGCACAGGAGAGATCAAATGGATACCAGAGCATCCTGAAGTCACATCCCAGAGCATTAGGAAGCACCAGATGGGCTACAAAGAATAGGAAAGGGGTTTATTGCATTGGGACAGTGGTAGGAATTAACAAAGGGTTCCCAGGGTTGTGTGGGGATATAGAGTGGGACCCAGTGTTATACACAGACCTGGCTTTGAGCTTAGTAATTTCGTTATTAGACTTCTAGGTGGAGAAAAATCTTCAGCAAAGATCCTACTCCCACCTCAGTGACTGCACAGATCTTCCCTAGCTGTAATTCCTGGGATTTGTTTGGATCAAAAGCTGACATGAGGTGACACTCTGGGGGTTGGGCTGGTGGCAATACTCTGCCACCAACCATTAACATCCCAAGGATGCTGTTTGGAACCAAGGTTCCTGACTCTCTGGAGATATTCCTAGGTTTTCTGCACACCCTTGCAAGGATTAATGTGCAACTTAACCTGATTGCTGCCATCGTTTTCCACTGCCTTGAATCAGGAGTCAAAAACTGCCCTTTTGTGGACGCTGCAGAGGATTACAGAATCATAGAGCGGTTTGGGTTGGAAGGGACCTAAACAATCACCTAGTTCCAACACCCTTCCATGGGCAAGGACACCTCCCAGTAGACCATTGTACATGAAACAGCACCTTTTTTTCCCTACCAAGGAGGCCAAATTACTTATTCCAATGCAAGGGGAAGGTTGTACAATGAGGGCCTGTAAAATGGGAGAAGAAAGCCATGGCCAGGCAGAGGGAAATTATTTTTCGTGGCAGCTGAATGTGATTTGACACTGTTAGTTAGCACATTAGTTCTGATGGTAAATAAATGTCCCTCTTTGTGGGAAAAGGTGCCATTTTGAAAATTGCTTTTGCAGCAAAATGGAACTTTAGTGAAATGAGAAAAGAAAAAACCATCCCAAACATCAGTGATTGTACAAATATTATGTTGTGAAGTAATCAATACTACTCAGAGAAAAGATGAAATATACTCATTTTCTTTCATCTCAGCATATTTTCAGATGGCTAAAGGAACTGTTACTATAACAGGCAAATACATAAACACAGTATTGAAAGGATGGTAATATAAAATTAGGGTGAAATAAAACAGAGTAAGAAAGTCAAAACAAACCCTCTCTGCTTTACTGAAACAAAACACTTCAACACCAGAGTGAAATGAAGAAGTCAAAACAATCCAAATTTCCTGTCAGATATTTCACCAAAATCACAATATTTCAACACAATGTCTCTGTTTCCAAGAAATGTTTACAGGTGGAAAATTGTTGTGTAACAAATGCTTCCAATTTACTGTAAAGCTGGCACACCTGAAGAATGGCATTTTTGTGGCCAACAGAGTTAGACAACTTTGTTTTTTTTTTTTTTAGTTCAGGAAACTCCATCATAAGAATTCACTCAAAGAAGGAACACGTTCAGTAAAGAGGGGAGTTTCTGCTGTGGTTGATGCTGGTTTCCTGACGTGCTCATTGGAAATTCAGCAAACATTCTCTTCTGCTCCATGGGCAGGCAGGGGTGGAAGGATTGCCATCTCAGCACCAGTAACATGCAAGTGCTATGGTTATTAGTAACAATCTATGTTTCAAAACTGCTTGGAGGCCTCAAATAAGATTAGCGGCTCATTACGTTAAGCTATATGTAAATAAACAGGCATGGAGTGTTTTTGTAAAGTAGCCTTTATCTACACCAACAAGAGGAAATAAGGGAGACCAAGAGGATTTTTTATGGCTCTGAATTTTTAGAAGGGGGAAAAATTATGATTAGTTATGATTATGAATAAAACTGGCTGAAAAAGACAGCTAAATTTTGGCTCTTTGAGGCCAAGGTGATCACCTGTCTCATGAGAGTTTGAGCTGGGATAGGGGGTTTCAATGATCTTACCTTAGGATTGCCTGTCTGCCTCAGCCTTACCACTGAAAACAGCTTGAAATCAAGCTTTTCATGTTATTCATATGAAATTTCCACTGAAATGGTTAGATACTGTCTCAGGAGTCAGTCTCTGGGATACCACCCTTATGGAAATGTCTAAGATGGGATTGCAGAAGTCTGCTTACTTTTATGGAATAACAATATAAAAATATTAATACAACAAACAAAGTGTTCAATAATTTTTTTTTTTTAATGTAACACAAAATTATTGAGAATTACTTGGGTGCATTCTCCTCCAGCTGTAGCCAAATGACCCAAACCAGTCTGAACTATTTGAAATTTCTGTCCTCCCAGTTAAATTCTTGTAAGTCCAGCCTGTGGCACGGTCAGAATCTCTGCATGTTTTCTGTGTACAGCACAAAACACTTACAAAAAATTAAAATCCAGAAAACAAAATCAAACCTACCCTTACACCCCCATTTGTTCAGCTCACGTGGTGACCCTGCACACACTGAGAGGTTCAATTTACACAATGAATTTTGGGACAAGATTTTTGTCTTGGGAGCTCCCATATCAAATCCTTTATTACATTCCTGTCTCTTATCCCTTTCTGTCTTCCCACATAGTATTGAGGCTACATAAAATAAAATCTTTTGGAGGTAGGGGAATTTCACACACCAGAGTGTCTCCTTACTTTGCAACTTCTTGGTTGTTGTACTATTATGTTCTTTTGCTCTAGGAAATGTGAGTTCTTTTTCCTAGGAAAGCCCAGCTAAATCCAAGCTGCTGTGGTCCTGCATGTCACTGATAGTTTTCCTGGATGGTCTTCTGCTCTGCATGTCCCAGAATGCCTGGGTTTTGTGTGACACCGGGGCTTGATCTGGAAAAGAGAACTGAGCCTCCTGTAAAATGAAGTTAGGATAAATCCATGTAAAAAGCCAGTTCACTCTGTGCCAAGGACAAATCAGCCCTGCTGCTCCAAAGAGCCATTAGATGAACAGGTGAAATATTTCAGGGTGGACAGAGGGAAAATTCAGCAACTGATATTCATCAGAGCTGCATTTCCTGCAAAAATTTATCTCTCTGCAGCTGTCTTTCCATTTAGAGAGAAATAGTCTTCAAGGATGTGCAAGAAGGAAGAACTAGGAGTGGTTATGTCATAATTAATTATTCTCTACATTCATATTTGGAATGTTTTTTATCTTGGCCAAAATAACAACATCATCACCAGCCAGTTCCCCTGTACCCCCGTGTTCCCCCAGCAGCAAAAAATGAAAATTGAAATGGGTGATTCTTGACTATTTTTCTGTCCTTTTTAGGTTACATAAACCTTAGGTTTAAAGCTTGAAGCAAGCAGAACCCCAGAGATGCAGGAGATAAATGGAGGTGAGTGGCTGTTGGAAATTGGGTCTGCATGTGTTGAGGCTGCACAGATCCATCCTCCCTTTGGCAAACCCCATTCTGCTGCTGAAGGCTGCAGACGTGTCTCCAGCTCAAGGAATTCTCTCTGGCTGCACTTATGGGATTACTGAGGGCTGTCAGATGCTTTGCCAACCAAACCCCTTCATTTCCAGTGTTGGGAAACATGGCAGGGCTCACAATCACATCCCCTCTGTAGTCCTTCACAGCTCTGGGCTGAAGAAATGGTTTATTAGTTTTGGTAGAGTCTCAAAATCCTTTCTATGCTATTTTGGCATTAAAAATGGCTCAAGGCTTCTTAGCAAGAGGCAGAACTGATCAGGGTCAGGAGCTGAGCTGCCCCTACTACAGAGGAGCAAGAACATCTTGCATTGTGCCAGCAGAGTGGAGATTTGGGATGGAAAGCTGTGAAGAGATGGACTTGCTACACCATCACAGTAGTGAAGGGTTTGGATTTATCGTGAGAAACTGCCAGACATCTGAGCCTTCTCTCAGTTGTAACAGACACCCTTTTTCCACAGCAAAAGAGGCAGCAGAGCTGTGGGGATGTCACAGGTGGTGTGTGGGGACAAGCACCCTTGTTTGGTGTGGTGAAGGAGAGGGGACACCTTTGTGTGTCCAGAAAAGGGCAACAGAGCTGGGGAAGGGTCTGGAGCACATCTGATGATGAGTGGCTGAGGGAGCCGAGGGGGCTCAGCCTGGAGAAAATGAGGCTCAGGGAGGATCTTAGTGCTCTCTACAACTCCCTGACAGGAGGGTGCAGCCAGGTGGGGGGCAGATTCTTATCCCAAGTGGCAGGATGAAAGCAAATGGCCTCAAGTTGTTACAGAGGAGGTTTAGGTTGGATATTAGGAATTTTTTTTTCACTGAAAGGGTGGTCAGACAGTTGAGCAGACTGCCCAGGGACGTGGTGGGAACACCAAAGGATGTGTCACTTGGGGACATGGTTTAGTGGTGGACCTGGCAGTGCTGTTGGATTCAATGATCTCTGAGGGCTTTTTGAACCTTAATAATTTTATGATTCTATAAGAAAAGCAGGGGCTTATAAGGCAGAGGAGGATAAAATTTCTCCAAATCCTATTACTGATAAGTTCTCAAAAGCCATGTTTTTGATGTGTACCCAGAAAATTAAATCAAATTGTTCTCATCTTCCAAAATCACAGTTTAAAAAACTCAAAGCTTTTGAGCTGTGAAGGGGTGATGGATTCTTACAGGAAAAAGGAATCAAATTGTGGCACATTAGGTTGTTCACCCTTGATCCATCATGAAGGCAAACATTCCTGAACTGTTCATAAATGAGGTTTCTGGACCCAAAATGCAGGGTGTAGGTAAATTAGTTGTTTTCCTTTTATTTTTGCAGAAGCAAGAAAATCTCCTGCAAAAAACCCAGCAAAATTCAGCTTCCATTTCTGATATTTCTTTTCTAATAAATGAGTGTTGATATTTTGGATTTTTTTTCTGGGCTTGGGGAACTTGTGCAGAAAGCAAAGTTAATTTAACTACTGGGAAAAAATTACAAGTTTATTCCTTAACAAACAAAATGAAATATTCAAGCTTATGGCTACTAGCAATGGTTCAAGAGGGCTTGAATCCTGGTGAAGTCTCTGGAGACAAAATTTTTCTGAAGAAACAAAAAATAGAAACAGGCAAGAATTTCCTCTCTACAGAGAAACAACACTCAATCAGTTCTAGTAGATAAAATGTTTTCTTAACTCCTATGGCATTTCACAATTGATGAATGTTTCCAAAATAGAGATAGTTAAAATATTATCTCTTTCCCACAAGTCTTTTTAGTTTATATTCTGACTTTGTTACTGTTGTGACTCAAGCTGTTTAAATTTATAATCTCACCTCTCCACCATCTATGCCGGGATGACTAATTAATGTGGCCGCCATGTGTAATTGCTGTAATGGATATCTCGTACCCTCACATTGTGTTTTGATGTATTTTGCTATCATTTTCAACTAGGGATCCAAAAGAAGACAAATATTGTTGTGCCAGTCAATGTTTTTGCTCATCTAAGGAACAGAAGTAAACAATCTCAGGGTCTCTTATCTCTGTCTGTTAATTAAAGCCATAGGAATGAGACTGGATGCTTTTCTACCAGCTCACCTCTGCAAAACTGTGGTTATTAAAGGCCAGATGATGGCCCTATAATTAGGAAGGTAGTCAGAAAAGAGGTGACCAGAAACTTGCCCTATTTTTCCTTTAATTTGTCTTCAAGAAAATGGACACAAATTCAGGGCTCTCTCTCATTATGTCTCAGAGGAAATAACTCCAAAATTATTGTACACAGGAATATTACAAAATGCTTTTTTATGTTAAAACTCAGGTAACAATGCCTGGAGAACCTATTTTCCTTGAAGAACCTGTTTTCTTGAAAACTCTGTCAAATAACTTCTCCCAAATCCATGGCATTTGCAGTCACCAGAGCCAGGAATCTTCATCAGTGACAGATTCTGGGAGAAAGCCCTCTTCAACTTAAATTCTCACCTATAGACCTTGTAGCTCTCCCACCTTGCTTCATTTGTTATACTTCAGATTATTTAAAATTACTTTGGAATCACTGAACTTGTGGTGGGAAAAGAAACGTCATAGAGATGTCCGAAAGAAAAAGGAATCCTCCATATCTAAATGGCAGAGACTTTTTTTCTCAACTGGAAAAGAGGGAAGTTTGACAGGAAACCCAAAGTTTGAGTGTTGAATTGCTACTGAGAAAACAAATGCAGAATGACGACGTAAACCATCTGGAGATAATCTGGCAATCTAAAAGAATATTGGGTATTTATACAAAAATAGATATTTGTTAAAAAAACCCAACAAACAAACCAGAAATGAAAAAAGGGTGGAAGTGACTGCTTCATCCACCTGAATGCTATGAAATCATTTAATCTGAGAGTCCTGGAAATGGTATGTGTATTTAGGTACTTTAAGGTCCCACAACACCATTTTGAGAATTTACCTCTGTGTTTTCCAGAGGGGATGTTGGACCTTTAGTGAGTGTGGGCTGTTTTTCCTCTCAGGGCTGAAGGCAGGACAGGCAGGTCAAGAGGTAAAAGCACCTCTGGCTCTGTGAGAAAAGCAGACATCCAGGAGAAAGAAGTTTTTGTGCTGTGAAGCTGTTAGGCACTAGCGAGCTCATGTCTGCTGCCATTCCTCCTAATGAGGAATTCCTTAAAGTGTAAGCCCTGTTACTTTACACATTTTTTTAAAATTGATGTCATACTGAGCACCAGCAGTGCTTCACCAGCATTTTCAATGCCCAGCTCTTTCCTGAATCCCATCAGCTATTTCACTCTTCCTGGAGACACTCTGCAGGGTGCCTGCCCTATTTCTCCTTCAGTGTCCCCTTTTCCACCTTTTCCATGCTGACCACAGACTCTGCAAGCTTGGGTTAGACACTGATGATCCTGGTAGGTCCCTTCGCAGCTGAGATGTTCACAAGGGTATCCAGTGACAGGATAAGGGGGAAGGGCCTTAAGATGGAGGGAAGGTTTACATTAAATATTAAAAAGAATTTCTTCTCTGTAAGGGTGGTGAGACCATGGCACAGGATGCCCAGAGAAGCTATGGCTGCCCCATCTCTGGAAGTGTCCAAGACCAGGTTGGATGGGACTTGGAGCCATCTGGTCTAGTGGAAGGTGTCCCTGCCCATGGCAGGGGAGCAGGACTGGATGATCCTTACAAGCCAAACCATTCTGTGATTCTATGATTTCATTTAAACATGAGAATTTTTTTTTCTTTTCCTTTTTTATTTTGTTTTGAAGGTGGACAAACAGTAGAGCAGTTTGCCCAGAGATGTTGTGTCTCTCTCCTTGAAGATGAAAAAAATCAGTCAAACAAACTACTCTGGCTGACCCTATTTTGTTAAGAGGGTTGGAGTAGGTGTTTTGTGTTCTAAACTCAACAATTCTGTGATCTTCCCATAAAAACGCCCTAAATTATTTCAAACTAATCTCTTTATACCTGAAGATTAAAGCAGGGAAATGAAAAGAGGAAGACTGTTAAGTCTAAGGTTTTATCTAATACTCTTGAACTTCTAAAAGCTTTATTCTTTCTCTTTTTCTTTCTTACTCAAATATTAATTAGGTTAGGACAATAGTTATATAATGATACTCTTGCTATTCCCTTGTGTACAGTGAATAGAAGGCACTTCATCTTCAGAGATAAATGATCCAAAGTCTTTTCCTTCTGTAAATCTGAGGCAGCTACAACCCTTCAGCCCCTGCAGGACTCTTCTCCTGGACTCACAGCTAAATCAGTGCCACACTGTGTAAACATGCGCTCTGCCTTACAGCCTGGACTATTTTGGAAGAGACCCAAAAAAAGATTTTCAAGTCTTTTCACCAGTAAACAAACAAAAATCCCCACAGCTGGATCCTATCCTTCCTTCTCTGTAAGGCTTTATATGTATATTCTTACTTAAATGTCTCTGTAAGTGTCCAAAAAGGTAACACCTCTCTGTTTGGAGGATCATACTCTAGTAAGTGATTTTATTTAAAACGAGTAATATTTAAGAACTTGGTGCATGTTTTCTGCTTTTGCATGCATTGTTAATAATACCTTCCATGATCATTACAGTGTTGTGGCAACACATGGAGGACAAAGGACCGTTGTTCTTCCTCCTTTTTTTTGATAACCTGAATTCATTTTTCTGTGACAACAGAATTTTTCCCAGATAAATCTGGAGCTTAAGTCTCCTGCCATCCCTGTTGGTAAATGTATTGCCCTTGCTAGGCTTGAATTGCATCACACAACTACTTCCAGGGAATTATCGAGTCAAATAACCGTCCCTCACCCTGGCAAAGTCTCAGCCCTCTCACATCTTTGTTAACCACAGCTGTTCCAGCCCTGCAGTAGAGAAATGAGCTCACTGAGGAGGCCCATTTCATTTTCCTAAGGACTTTAAAGATGATGGTGGGAGTCTAAAACCAGAATGAGCATTTGTGATACCTGCAATGAACAGAAAGCACTGGTAGGAGTTGGTCTCAAGAGATGTATTTATTTTTCAGTAGGAAGGTGGGATATTATAAACCCAAATGAGCTGGAGGTTGAGCACAACTCCTGGAAGCTGCTTCATGGGGAGGTGGAAGTGTCACTGTGATAATGCAATCACAAAGTCCTCCCTTTACCTGGAGGAGAAGAGGAGCTGCAGTGGGTGGCCACTGAGAGTGCCCTTCCCATTTGCAAGAGATGAGGATCCACTTGATTTCATCTGCTCAGGAAACAAACCCATAGTCTGACTCGAGCTTATTTTCTGACTATTTGTAAAGTAGATCTGGTTGCCATGAAATGATAAACTGATGAAATGAGGAACTGATGATGCCTTTACCCAGAGCAAAAACCAGGGAGGAACAAAACAGCGTTCCTGTGTCTCATATTTACACTTTTATTCACTGCTTCCCATAGGATTGCTGTGTTCACTCATCCAGCAAGCCCATGGATTTCTTGGATTTTCTGTTATTAAGTGTATGGGGCATGTCAAAAATGCCTTGGGTCCTATCCTCAAGTAGGAAAGTTCCTAAAATCAGTGAAGTCACCAAACCAGATGATGGTAGGGTGTATCAGAGAAGAGGTAGTTTCTCTAATAATCTGTCCTTATACCCTCTATGATTCCACTGTGCCTGCCACACCCTGCAGTAGAACACCAGGACCTCTGATCTTGGCCTCTAAAGATGCTCATCTCATTAGTCACCTCCAAGTTCTGGAGACCTTTCATGGTTATAAACAAATGGCCAAGGGGTCCTGAAGTCAGTGTGCAGTGTTTGTGTTGTGTGTCTGGCCTCCCGACCCCTCCCACACCCAAGAGGAACTTTATCTGCTCCAACATCATGGGAATCCATCTAAATGGATGGGAATCCATCTAAAAATCTCCCCAAAACACAAAGGACTTGGATGCTTGGAGTCTGTGGAGCAATGGCAATGAACTAATGGTTAATTAGGCCAGGTTGGTAATTATGCCCTGAGCAAGTTGGTGTAGTGGAAGGTGTCGATGGAATGAGTTGATCTCCAAGTTCCCTTCCAACCCAAACTGTTCCATGAAGCTGAAATCTCATTCACATGATATTCATCTAGTATCTAGTCTTTCAAGAATCAGAAATACAGCATGGTGTGTTCCAAATTTTATTAAACATTAACCATGCCTAACATGGATGTCAGGCATTGGCAGAAATCTTTTCTGAAGGAATTATTCCTCACTTTAAATTACAGTAGAAATGGAAAGATTTGGAGCCTGAGAGAGACATTTCCTTTTATGAAAGTGCTGTTACTGGCAGTCCTTAAAGGTGGGATCAAGGGATTTAATAAATGTAATTTACTTTTTATTGCTGTTCAGAACTACTTTGGAGTGAAATGGGGATGTGCTGTGGGAAAGTACTACCCTAAATCTCTCCCCTTCAAACAAATCTGCCCCAGAGCGGTATTTTAGGGCAGTGTTTGAAACAGGAAGGGTAAATTTGCAGGAACCATGTGTGCCTGTGCCCTTTTGCTCCTTTAATCCACTCAATCACATCTGATTCTTGTGACTCAGAAACATTTGTCCAGCTGAATTGTCTGGGAACTATTCTCTCTGATATCTTTCTAAGGAAAGTTGATTAATTAGCACATTTATTGAGTGTTGCTCCTATGCTGCAATAGGTCTTTGCTTTGCAGAGGGAAGATAGGCCCTGTTCCAAGTCCTTCCTTCAAAGCAGCATCTCTAAGTTTTAACTGTTAGCTAAAGGCTGCAATTCTCAGGCAGTCAAGAGTAGCTTTCTCCTTATTCATTCTCTATTAAAAGATAATTTGTGGTGGTTCATTTTTCTGGTTTTTTTTTATATTACGTTTTATATTTCAGGTTTTACTCTGTTCAAAGTGGTTTATTCTGTGTAACCCTTTGGTTTTTTCCTACTTGGTGTATCCGTTTCCCTCCCACCTGCCTGTCGCTGTAAACCCTGCCCCTGGTCACTGTCAATCCTGCCCTGGCCTCTCCCTGCCTTCTGGAAGGTTCTAGGGAGAGCGTCGAGGGATTGGCTGGGGCTCAGCAGCTCCTCCCCATGTCTCTCACCATTCGTTCCCCTGTTAACGGACAGTTGTTCCACTCCACCCCTGCTGTAACCCTATTGGCAGAGTCCTTTCCACACCCATTGCACCCACCTCCCTGCAAAAACCGCGTGTCGCCCTGGTCCCCTCGCTTTGTCCTGGGCATTCTCCTGGAATAAACGCCTCCCTGCTACACCCAGGTGAGAGCCCTGCTTTCTTCCTACGCCACTGATCACATCCCCACTCACCCTGCACAAAGAATCTACGTGGGCTGCGTGCCTTGCTTGCTAGCTTGCAGCACCTGTGGCGTGAGGCTGCAGGGCTGGCCAGGACCTGCACGGTTACAATAATTTTTGTTATTTGTAAAACATAAGATTATCCATGAAATCGTGTAGTTACTAAACTGAATACCTGGGAATACATTCCTCAAAGGAAATTTAAGTTAGCCAAAACCAGCACAAGGATTTTTCCTTCAGCAGGGCAGGATATAGCTTGAAACATCCCTTTGCCTGACAGGCAGCGGTGAGTCTTGGGGAACCAAGAAATACAGCAGGAAATATTGAACTTGTAAGGAGAAGTGGTGGGGAAAATGCTGAGAAAAACACACCTGCTAACAAAATTGCTGATCTGTGTTATCTGCAACATCCTGAGGAGGGTTTTAATGTGTTTTTCCTTTCCCTTTAGCAAACTGCTCACAAGCCTGCTCTGCTTGGGGTTTGCCTGCCAGCACTGTGCCAGCAGTATCCTGGATGGACTCTACCTGCCAGTAACTCACAGCCTCTGGAGCCTCCAGTGCTGATGGCTGGGCAATGTCAGCCAGAAAACCAGGTTTCTGTCCTCCTCTGGGGAAGAAACACTGAGGTTTCACTCTGAACTGCAACTGGTCCATGTTTGGAAAATTTAAGAATCCCATGGTATCGATTTGGTCTTCTTAGACCTTTGCTTAGCAGGTCAGCAGTGATCTACAAAATCAGTGTCTAGCAGATGGTCCAGCCACAGAATGGAAAGCTGAGTCTGAAATGAGATAAGAGTACTCAGGCTAGATCCTTCCACTTCCAAACTTTTCCTGGCATCTTCTCACAAATTTAATACTTGTAGTGGGGGAAAAAAAAAATCAACAAAACAATAAAACTCTAGGGAAGGGTGACATTTTCAGAAGAAAGCAGGAAAAATCAAGGAAATTTGCATTGCCTCAGGTCCTGGAGTGCCTGGGCTGTAAACCCTTGGGGGGTTCCTAGGAGGTGAAGATTGATTCAATTTCCCTGAAAACCATATCTTGGGTAAATGTATCTGAACAGGAAGAAAAAGGGAAAGGGATTCCTTGAATGTCAACAGCAGTTTTACCCCAACTTTTAAGGATGCTTTAGAAAAATCCTTCTAAAGATTTCTTTGCTTGAAGAGGGACTTCCCCCTTTGTCCAGCAAACAGATTCTTAGGCCACTTTTCCCTGAGATGCTACAATGAATCATCTGGTCTTTTGACAGTGAGAAAATCCGAATGGGAAAAGACTGGCAGAAGAATGGAGGGGATATTATTATACTGGCAGCATTTATCCCTTTCTGTGCTGCAGCCTGCCTATATGCTGCCAATTTCTGAATTTTTTCTTAAATGAAAAACACACACCTGTCTGTAGAAGTCTTACTAAAAGCCTTCAGATTGGCACTGATACTATGTAACAAATTTTAAGCTAACACTGGTAAGGGTTCACTTCTTTGATAAGCTTGGATGGTGTGATGGATTAGTGCTTTGAATGTTGTATCCACCAAAAGAATAAACAGATTCAAAGACTTGGCGTGTGGAGAAACATGGACATTCCACATGATTTTATAATCTCATTCGGATTACTGCTTAATCATCTATCACAGCTCTTTTTAGAAGAATATCTAACTTTGATTAAGGAGGTCAAACAGTGGAGATTTTCCCTTCATCCCATTACAATCCAGCTCCAATAATTACTTATTCTCTGCTAAAATAAGTATCTTGTTTCCATTTCAAACTTTGTTGACTTTCATATAGAAATTAATATCTAGGTTTTTGTACAAATAAGAAAATTCTTAAAGTGAAATTTTCTGGCAGGGCAAAGGGTTGCAGATCATCAAAAAAGTTATTTTTTCTGAAATAGAAATGAAACTTCTTGTCCTCTCTTTCCTCAAGTGTAAAGGGTATCAGTATTGCAACTGGAAACCGGAAGTTAACTGGGCAATGATGGAAAATGAGCAGGTTGATGCCAGTTTAACTGAGATGAGAATGAGCTCTTTGGGTTTATTGTCACCAACATACAGAAAAGTAGTTCAGGGAGGTGGCATTCCCCTTTGTGCAGTGAGTTTCAAAATAAATGGGTTTCCTGTTGTGAGAAGTTTTACTTGTACAGGCACATAAAATAACACAGCTGGCTCTAGAATTTTGTTATGTCATAAAAATAGGGCATAGACACAGAGATATTTAACAGTTTGCCTTGGGAAATGGGGATCCTTCTTTTTCTAAAAAGAGCTGGAAAGAGAAACTGATAAGCAATGAAGGGTCTCTTGCCCTAAATGGTGTGGCAGTTCTATAGTTAAGCAACTGGAGAACTTCAAAGAGAAAATTCAGCAGTTTTACCATCTTTGTGCCTCATCTCTAATATATGCATTGCTGTCTTTAAGATCATGGTGTGTTCTGATTACCCTGGCAGGCAGCATACCTTGTGCCAGGTGGGAGTGACTGGCACCACTTGGAGCTGAGCTGCCTCGCTGTGCTGCAATTTCCCCTTGAGCTGGAATGATTCTGAAATCAGAGGGACTTTTTTTGCCATTGGCAGATCTTTGGTAATTGACTGATATCCTCCATAACCTTGTAGTTTGGCAACTTTGACTTGTCAGATGGCAGTTTAGAATCAATGTTCAAACGACTGTGCAAATCAGTAACAGAGTGACTCTTGATCTCAAATGTTGTTAAGTAACATTTTTGTAAACATTTGTAATAAACCCACCTTTTTCTTATAGCTTTGAGAGTAGTTCTTTAAGTGATCTAAATCACCCGTTCACAACGTATTGATGTAGTTGTCAGGATGGTGAGTAGTATCTCTGATTGTTTAAAGGCAGCATAAATCTGAGTCTCAAATTCTCAGAAGAATGGGCTCACCACCACTGGGCATGACTGGAGTGTGACTGCAAAACATTTTAAATTAGCAAGAGGAAATACTGAAAATGGTAGAGGAAAAGGAATTATTTGTAAGGTGTTAGGCAGCTGCCTAGAAACCACCTGTGAGGACAGGGAAAAGCATAATACAGAGAGACAAGATCTGAGAGAAGGAATAGAAGGCAGGGGGGCAGCTGAGTTATTACTGTACATGCAAATTGAACAGTTACAGAANCACGCTTTGTGATTACAAAGCACAACAAAAGTATTTTGGGGTTTGATGTTTTGACCACATGAAACGTTCCTGCCAGAAGGCAGTGTGTGATTCTTACAATAAGGCCTTTAATATTTAACTTGACTGAATTCAAAGAGACAGAACAGAGACATTTCAAGTGGGGAAAGGGGCTTCTGTCTTTAATATGAGCAGTTAGACAAGTTGAACGACTAAGGGGTGACCTGCCTGTAAAACTCCAATGGGACTTGTGTTGTTTTTACCTTTCTAGGCATGACAGGGCAACAGAGCTGGTCAAGGGTTGGGGGAAGTAAGACATAGAAGGAGCAGCTGAGGATCTGTTGGTGTTTAGTGTGGAGAAAAGAAAGCTCAGGGGAGACATAAACTCCCTGACAGAATGGTTGTAGAAAGGTGGGGGTTGGATGCTTCTCCAGGACACAAAACAAGTGGAAATGGTCTCAAGCTGCACCAGGGGAAGTTCCATTTGGACATCCAAAAGAATTTCTTCACTTAAAAGGTGGTTAAGAACTGAAATGGACTACAGGGTGGTTAAGCATTGGAATGGGGAGGTGGTGGAGTCATCATCCCTGAAGGTGTTCAGGATAAATCTGGGCATGGCACTGTAGTCACCAGGTGAATGAACTCAAAGCTGGACACAGTATATGAAATATGGTCACACCAGTGCCCAGAGAAGAGGGTCAATCACCTGCTGGCCACACTGTTGGATGGCAGGATGGATGGATGGATGTTGCTGACAGAGAATACCAGGATGCCACTGGCATATTCCTGACCAAAATCCTGCCTGCCCCCCTGCCCCAACAGAAAAAAACCTGGATTTTCATTGGCACGTCTTTGTTATTAGTTGTTTTTTAAAAAATTGTTTTTTAGAGACTTTCACAGTAGTGACCAGATTACGTTTAAAGAGAATTTTTGCCTTCCTGATGATCTTTCTACCTGGAGTCGTGGCCAAGGGCTGGGGCACATGATGGGCTGGGAGGAAAAAGCACATTGGGATGACTCAGGGTTTCTTTGGGTACCTTTAGGGGAG
>VYXD01012677.1:496-78857 GCA_013397195.1 Hylia prasina
TTTTTTTTTTTTTTTTTTTTTTTTTTTTTCTGGAATCGATCGTTTATCACCACAACCCCTACTCCCTCCGCTCTAAACCAAACCCAACCAGAAACCATCCCCAAAGTCGCCGGGCACTTTTCCCCGCCCTGCATAACTCCGGCAGCGTCTCCCGCTCCCATCTCAAGCCCTCCGCGCCTTGCTGAGGAGGAGGAGGAGGAAGAGCAGCGGCAGAGCAGCCAGCGCGGAAGATGGAGGTCTCCACGGACCAGCCGCGGTGGGTGAGCCACCACCACCCGGCCGTGCTCAATGGGCAGCACCCGGACTCGCATCACCCCTCGCTTGGCCATACCTACATGGACCCCACGCAGTATCCTCTCGCCGAGGAAGTGGATGTACTTTTTAATATCGACGGACAAGTCAACTCCGTCCCGCCGTATTACGGCAACTCCGTGAGAGCCACGGTGCAGCGATACCCCACGGCCCACCACGGTGAGTGCCCACGCCGAGCCCCCGCTCCCGCGGGCCGCTCCTGCTCCGGGGCCGGTGCCTCCGAGCCCCCCGCTGCTGCCGGGCAGACCCTCTCCTGCCGGCCGGGAAACTACGTCACGGGTGGATTTTGGGGTTGGCTTATTGGAAATAAATAAAAATTCAGGCTTCCTTCCTTTCTTTCTTTCACTTTCTTTCTTTCTTTTTTTTTTTAATTCTTTGTTTTCTTTCCTCTCTTTCTTTCTTCCTCTCTTTGCATCTCACATCCCTCTCTCTCTTCTTTCCCTCTCCCTTTTGCTCGCCTTCCTTCTATTTCTTCCTTTTTCATCTTCCTCTTGATTTCTTCCTCTTGCCCCCTTCTCTTTCGCTTTGGTTTCTCCCCCCCTCTCTTTAATTAGGTTAACAGTTAGTGTTTTCATACTGTGTTTAGTTTTTGCACGATTAAGCTGCTCTGGGGAAGCAAAGCAAGCTGGAGAGCAGGGGTGTGAAAATGACCCCGCTGTCCTCACGNTTTTCTCCTTTTTTTTTTTATTAGTTTTTTTTTTTTTTTTCTTTTTTTTTTTTTTTTTTCTGGAATCGATCGTTTATCACCACAACCCCTACTCCCTCCGCTCTAAACCAAACCCAACCAGAAACCATCCCCAAAGTCGCCGGGCACTTTTCCCCGCCCTGCATAACTCCGGCAGCGTCTCCCGCTCCCATCTCAAGCCCTCCGCGCCTTGCTGAGGAGGAGGAGGAGGAAGAGCAGCGGCAGAGCAGCCAGCGCGGAAGATGGAGGTCTCCACGGACCAGCCGCGGTGGGTGAGCCACCNTTTTCTTTGCTCTCTTTCTTTCTTCCTCTCTTTGCATCTCACATCCCTCTCTCTCTTCTTTCCCTCTCCCTTTTGCTCGCCTTCCTTCTATTTCTTCCTTTTTCATCTTCCTCTTGATTTCTTCCTCTTGCCCCCTTCTCTTTCGCTTTGGTTTCTCCCCCCCTCTCTTTAATTAGGTTAACAGTTAGTGTTTTCATACTGTGTTTAGTTTTTGCACGATTAAGCTGCTCTGGGGAAGCAAAGCAAGCTGGAGAGCAGGGGTGTGAAAATGACCCCGCTGTCCTCACGCTTGGGCTATTTAATTCTCACTTGGTGAGCTTGTTAGGCTTGGGACAAAGTTTTGAACACATACCCAGGGCAGCACCACGGTGTGGGTTTAAAATAAGAAACTAAAAAAAAAANAAAAAACAGAAAAAAAAAAAAAAAAAAAAAATCTAGCCCGTGGTGTAATTAGGTATCAGACCTGGTGTGTTGTCCTCAGGGTCCTGCAGGAAGGTAATGATCCACAATGCGAATCTTGTTCCTGGGTCACGGCTCTTAGAAAGGAGGTGAAATACCTGGGGCCGATGGGGCCCAGGTCCACGGAGGGATGAGTACTTTGGTGCCATCTTTTATGAAGAAGTAGAGAGAATCACTATTTATAACTGGAATTTACCTGGATGGTTTAAAAAATAAGGAAAAAAAATACAAATAAAAAAAGGAGGCAAAAGACCAGAGAGTGGTTTGTGAAGCCGGACAATGATCGCTGCCGCGGCCAAATCTAAGTCCCCGAGGTTTGCAGCGGAAATAACCCCAAAATCATGGAGAAAATGGGATAAACGGAGTGGGGATGGAGCCGAGCGGGTTGAGGAGGCTGCTCCCAGCCCTCAGCAACTTGTTGAGTGTGAGCCTGAATTAGGCTCCGCTCAGTAACTGCATTGTTCTGCTATTAGTCCCTTTAAAACAATTATTTTTAAGGATCAGCAGCCTTTGTCCTTTCTTTCTTTTCGTCCCTTTTCATTTCTTTTTTTTCCCAATATATCAGCAGAAAGTGGAAATGCGGTCTCTCTGATCTAGCCTGAATATTATTTACTATGCTACTTCCTGGAGAAGATAATGAATCTTGACCCTTTCTATTCGTATAACCCACCTTCCCTTCCTTTCGAGCAGCGGCTTTCAGTATTGTTCACGAGTGCCTGGTATGGTGAAAACCAGTTTGGAGCTTTTCTAGGCACACACGAGCTCCCATGCAAACATCTGTGTCCACCCTACAACTATCTGTGGCTCTATGCATCCGTGTTTGCATCTCTCCTTCTGTATATTTAGTAATCTCTATACACATGTCACAATGCCTACAGAGGTTAAGGATCTCTAGGTGTCAAAGACTTTCCAGGGCTTTATTATCAGGCACAAACTTGCTCCCTTCCAGTTGAATAACTGTGTTTTCCATCTTACAGCTGTTTGCTCAAGTAGCTGTGGATTTGGCTAGATTTGATTCTTTGGATATGTTCTTCTATTTGTTTAACAAGGGCCGAAAATAATTTAAAATATTAGGTACAAGCCCTTAGGAACGTTTATAAGCAAAGGGAAAAAGATTTGACTGCGGAAATCTAGTGGATTTTTTTTTTCCCCCACTAAGTCCAGGTGTGTGTGTTAAAAGACAAGTGAAGTGTCCCTTGTCACAAAAAGGGCAGGGAGCGTTTCTCTTGAGGCAGTTGGTACCCTCTGCGTGTGCCATATCCTCGAGAAAAAGCCGTCCAACGTTTCTCTGCAGTCTCATGGAAGAAGAAAAGACAAACTGAGTGGTTCGCAAAGTTTGTCAGTCCGGTTGCAAAGATTATTATCATATCTATGGGCATTTTCTGTCCTTCTTCGTTTGACCAGAGAATTCCCACAGTTTATAGCTCACGGCTCTGTTCGCGAAATCATTTTCCAGCTAAGGGAAAAAAATATTTCTGCAGTCGGGACTTGGCAATTTCACACAGGATCTTTGCTTCAAAGTCTTCGTGGGGATTGCCTGGAAAACGGAGAGAGTGAAGCAGAGCCCGCCAAATCCCTTGTCACAGGGCTGGCACCCTGCTTGGAGGGTCCCGACCCCAAAACCCGTTCCTGAACAGGACCGGACCCCGTGCTCTTGTAGCTTCTAAAACTTAATTTTTAAAGAGGAACGGGCTTTCTCATCAGATGCAATTTTCCTCGCTCCCCCGCATGCTGATCCCTTTGGGAAGGACAGGGGGTGGTGGTGGGGGAAGCACGTCCCGGGACCCCCACGGGGGGCTTTGGCAGGGTGGCAGAGGGATGTGACCGACGTGTCTCCGTGTTTTCTCCACGCAGGGAGCCAAGTGTGCCGGCCCCCGCTGCTGCACGGCTCGCTGCCCTGGCTGGACGGGAGCAAGGCGCTGAGCAGCCATCACAGCGCTTCCCCCTGGAACCTCAGCCCCTTCTCCAAGACCTCCATCCATCACAGCTCACCGGGACCCCTTTCCGTCTACCCACCCGCCTCCTCTTCCACTTTATCCGCCGGCCACTCCAGCCCGCACCTTTTCACCTTCCCGCCGACCCCTCCTAAAGATGTGTCCCCGGATCCGTCCATCTCCACCCCCGGCTCCACCGGCTCCACCCGGCAGGACGAGAAGGAATGCATCAAATACCAGGTGTCCCTGGCCGATACCATGAAGCTGGAGTCCTCTCACTCTCGGAGCAGCATGGCCTCTTTAGGAGGAGCCACGTCCTCCGCTCATCACCCCATCACCACCTACCCACCGTATGTCCCAGAATATGGCTCTGGACTTTTTCCCCCCAGTAGCCTCTTAGGAGGATCGCCAACCGGGTTTGGGTGTAAATCGCGACCAAAAGCACGGTCAAGCACAGGTAGGGCTTCTGGCTTCTTCATCCCCGTTGCTCGGGAGAGGAAGCTGAGGGGGGGAAAAGTGGGGGGCTAAGGGATGGGGCTGACCCCTCGCTCTCCCTGCACACGCACAGACATGTGCTCAAGCATCCCCGTGATGAGCAGCAGGGGCTGAAGCCCTCGTGGGGGACACACACGACACTTCACCTTCCCCACAGGTTGGTCTGCCAGGTTTATAACCAAATTCCCCCTCGTCCAGCCCTGGCTGGGGATAGAAGCAGGCCCAGGAACCCAAACCACCCACCCGGTGCCGCGGGGCTCCTGTCCCGGGGGCGACCCGGCCCCTCCAGCGCCCACGGTGCGCTCAGCTGCGGCGCCCGGGGAGGAAGCGAAACCCAGGGAACCGCAGCATTAGTGATCTCTCTGTATTTTAATAATGGTGCTAAATCCCGGCCAACTTCCCCCGCCCGCCCTCCGCCTCGCTCTTCCCAGGGCCTCTTCCCATGCGGCGCCCGGGGATGCGGGGAGGGTTTTCCCCGGGGCGGTGCGGGGAGAGTTCGCCCACGCAGCCCCCAGCCCCAGCCAGCTCCGTGCCAGGGGCTTTGGATCATCCACAATGAAAGTCCTCAAAAGTGTCCAAAAGTGTCCCCCTGGCCGCCTTTCCCGGGGGGAACTGGAGGGTCCCAGCTCTGTGCGCACCCCGCGGGATGGGCTGCGAGGGGCTGCGCGGCTCCGGCTCCCGACGGCTGAACACACCGGGCTTGGACGTTTGTGTGCACGGAGGGGTGGGAGTGAGCCGAAGGGAATGTGTTTGTGTGCAGAGGAAAGGGCGATTAGTCAAACTCTTTTCCCCCCTTTTATTTTATTTCTCTCTCTCTCTNGGTTGCCTGGCATGAATGAGATCAGTTTTCAGGGTTTTTCCAGGGTGACATTTACTCTGTCTGTCTGAGCAGGGACTGTCTCTATTTAGCTGATATGTTTGAGCTAATCCAATTATTTTCAGACTGCTGCACGCGACAGTTGCATTGTTTATCCAGCGCCAGGAACTTTAATAGAGTCCGGATGCGGCTAGAGTGACAAAAAAACCCAGACCTGTATGTTTTGTACATGAAAGCAGGAGAGAGAGAGAGATGGGGTGAAACAAAAGAGAGGGACAGAGACTCAAACAGCCCGGGAGCGGCTGCCTCGTTTAACCGGAGGGGAACAAAATGACCTGGGTATTAACGGGACCGGCTCCCCGCCTGGCCCCAGCACGGACCGGGTGCTGTGTCCGGGGTAGGGACCGGTTTATTGTGGCCCCGGGCGCTGCTGAGCATCCCCCGAGCCGCAGCTCCCGCCGGGGCACCCACCGGCTGCGCGGTATTTTCAAACCGTCTCGCCCCCCCCTCCACCCTCCCCTCTTGTTTTCCTTTTGCCACTTTCTGTTACTTTACCTTCTAGAAAGACATCTGCGGTTCGTGATAAACCAACCCCAGCAGCAACACCTATTTTNATAATACCTTGACTCTTCTTTTACAGTTTTCCTTTTTTTTTTTCTCTCTCTTTTTTTTTTTTCCCCTTTAAAAGTTATCTTAGCAAGCTAGGAGCTCCCAGACAAAGAAGGTTAGAGCTGGAGAAAAAGGAGGAAGGGGGTGATTTTGCGGGATAAAAGAGGGAGAAACGGCTGCGAATGTATTTTTTTGTTGTTGTAGTGGCTGGGGGGGGTGAGGGAAGAGGGGTTCAGTGCAAAGGCTCTGGAAAAACGGTTGCCGTTTGTGGTTAGGGCACGGATGCCTCTTGCTCGAAGGCAGCCCGGGCTGGGGCAGTGGGGAGCCGGCTCTGTGCCGAGCTGGCTCTGCTCTGCCCTGCCCGGCTGAGGTCTGCCACTGCTCTCAGGTGGGCCACGGCTGACGTTAGGCACAAAAAACCTTCCCCCAGTAAACCAAAGAGGCAACATAAACCCCCTCAACCCTCTGAAGGTAGCCGAGAGGCAGGGTCTGCACCCTCCCAGTTCCTTCCTCCAAGCTGGGAATTGGTGGGCTGGGGGAAATCTCCCCCTGCAATAGGCAGGGACAGGATAAAGAGGTGCCCAAAAAGAAGGAGAAGAAGGAGGGAAAGAACTTATGAAGCAGGTTTGGGGCTGTTTGCTGTCCCAGATAGCCAGGATGGACTATCAGGACGCAGATGTGGTGGGGAAACCAGAGGAGTTTCTGAAAGTTTTGGGTGGTGGAAGCTTAATTTCAAATTAATCAATAGCAGATCTTGCTCGAGTTGTTATATTGGCTGGAGCTGGGGAGATGTTTTGGGGGTTATCTCTGATTATTTTGGGGGTCCTTGATGTGGTTTGACCTGAGGCCAGAGGAAGAGCCCTCCAGGCTCATAAATGCCCCTGGGAGCTGGAAGAGTACTCAAAGAGTGACACTGGGGTCCTCAAACACATCAGAAAGGGGGTCATGGACTTAAATTCTGTATCCATTATTTTGGGTGGAGCGGGCTGGAGACTTCTTGCAAAGCTTGCCAAGGGTTTTCTGGTGCCCATGGAACCATGGGGTCTCCAGAACTGTAGAAGCCCTCAATCCAAAGGTGAGGGGAAATTGTCAGCTCCCCCCCACTCCCCCAAAGGAGCAACCTGTGGGTTGAGTGAGAACTTCACCGGGGAGCCCCTTGAGCCACCATGGCATTTGGGTTGTTATTGTCACCATCCCTCTTCCCTGCTGCTGGGACACAGGCCTGATGCTGCCTGTGGAGCAGTGCTGGGGAAGGGAAGAGCATCAGACCCCACCAGACTGTGCCAGGGACATCTTTCAGTCACGGCTTTGGACCCTTGCTGGGAAATTCTGAGCCTGGGGAGGACTGGCAGGGTCTGCATGGCTGAGTCTCTGGGGAGGCTGTGGGGTTATTTTGGGGAGGGGGGCTTTCCCCAGCCCCTTTTATCTCTTCTTTCCCTGAGTGAACCATGTGCTCTCTTGTTTCCAGAAGGCAGGGAGTGTGTAAATTGTGGGGCTACCTCAACCCCTCTGTGGAGAAGAGACGGCACTGGGCACTATTTGTGTAACGCCTGTGGACTCTACCACAAAATGAACGGGCAGAACCGGCCCCTGATCAAACCCAAGAGAAGACTGGTGAGTCTCCTTCTATTTTATTCTCTCTTCTTCTTCTGCAACTTTTGTTTCCCATCTGCAGCTCGGCATGGAACCTCAGCCAGGTCCTTCTGATGCCACTGCGTCAGATGGCTGGGAGGGAGGGATGCTTGGAGAGATGGTCCCAGCTGCTGTGGGCCTCAGTTGTCTGGTCCTTTTGCAAACTAAAAAACAGGTTTAAAAATCAAGATCCAGGGCTTCTTGCAAACCAGACCTGAGTTTTCAACTCCACACCGTGCTTCAGGATGGTGTCCTGAGGACAGTGACACTTTCCAGGGCCTAAGGGCAGGATAATAATTTCTCAGTGACCAAAGAGGTTATCAGGAATGCAGGATTTCTCCTGGGCTCTCCAAACTTCTGTTCTCCCTTTCTTAATGTGTTTTTATCCCCCTTGGCTGGTGGTGTCATGGAGAAGGGGCCCAGACTGGATCTGGGGTGTCACTGGGGTGTCAGACAGACCTTGGTCCTGCAAAGAGCTGGAACCATCAGGTCCTGGTGCCACTGGTACCTGGTGTGGCCATTTATGTCAGCCCCATCTGGGTCTCAAACCGTGTCACAAGGGCACAAGGCAGAGGATGGTGGTGAGTGTGCAAAGCCAAGCGTGTGCCGAGGCTACAGAAGTTGGAGGAAGATGAAATGCGTGGGTAAATGTTTGAAATAATAGTTACAGAACTGGTGACTGTTCTAGGCAATATATTACAGCATCCCCAGCAATCTGTTCGTGCATTTCCCTGGAAGCCACGAAAAGGTCTGGTAGCTGTGGGCATGGCTAATAAATGTGTTAAAGTGTATTTGGCAAATAATCAGACAGACCACAAGGGGAAAAAATATATCAAGTGGGGGAAAAAATTATGGTCCCTGCTTGGGAAGTTACTGAATGTTTCGAATTGAGGCACGTTTGGTTTTGTCAGGATTAAAGACATGGAAGGGCTCCTGGGGGCTGCTCGAAATGCGGAGGAAAAGTGGCTCTCTGTGGAATTTCTGAGCTGATGGATGGATCTGGCCAGTTTGGTGAGGCTGGTGCCCGGCATGGCCAGACCCCGCAGGCAGGACAGGGCGGGTTTGTTTGTGTTCCCCTTGAAGGTGCTCACACCTCTGTCTGGCAGCTCTTGGGTCAGGATCCTCTTCCTCACCTGTGAAACACCCATAAAACTGTATCAGATTTATTCCCTCTGGCTCCAGGAAGCATTTGCAGGGTACATTCCCAGGAAGGGCTACGCTGTGAGGGGCAGCAGCCATAACTCTGCCTGGCCATTTCGGGGAAGATGTGGGTTTACTCCTCTACCCCACCAAACTTCCTGTGTGTGAAACCTCTTGTGCCCTCCTGTATAAGCTTTTCCCCTATAGGAAAATATTTGTCTCTCTCATCTTTCATAGCCTTGCTAGAAAAAAGGAAAAGCTTTCTAGGGAGGGAAGTACAGGCTGGAATTTTGATTTTTTTTGGGCAGCTCTCTTGTTCTTTTCTCCTCCTCCCCCCTGGCCCTTCTGTCTAAAACACACAGCCCCTGTTTTCTTTATATATTTTTTTTTCCTCGTTCTCTCTTTATGTGTAAAGTTAACTTCCTAGGAAAAAGCTGCCGGATATCTGAGCCCTGGAGATAACTCCTAAACAACAGCTCCGTTTCCCCAGTCCAAACACACAGGAGCTTGAGCGTATCCAAACAAGCAGAGGGGGAGGCAGAATAGGAAAGAGGGGGAGAGCTTTCAAAAAGTGTCTGATGGAACCACGAAAGAATGTCCCGAGTCACCCTGAGCCCGGCACATGTAAAATGAACTATATAAATAAATACATAGTAAAAGGTCATTCTTGGGGAAAAAAAAAAAAAAAAAAAGAGGAAGAAAAGAAAGAAGTAAAGAGAGACCTTGTCTTGCATTATCGCTCCAATCTTTGGGCATTTTAGTTAAAGTTACAGAAAGTTCCCCTTCTTTAAATGCAGCTTTTGCTATATGTCAANATCCGTAATGCTATTTGCACCTATATTTATTTCCCTTGCTAACCTCTGAAAAAAAGTTTTGTCAGAAAGCACCAGAGCTGGGCCTGCGATTGCATTTTCTGTGCCTGGATGTGGATGGGCGTGTGGCTGTGGCTTCACTGGATCTCTCCTGCTGTGAAGGCAGCAGGCTGGGCAAGGCTGTGGATGGAGGCTCAGGGTGGGGATCCAGCTCCTTCCCTCTGCCACAAGTTTCCTGCCTGACCTTGGGCTAGTTTCAGAGGCTCTGATCGTGGCTACACTGAATCAGATAATAGGATTTGATGGTGGGAGAGAGGAGAAGAAGAAATTCCTAGGAGCCGAGAACCCAGCCCAAGCCTTGTTAAATTCAATGGGTGTCTTTGTGAGGGTGTCCTTTGGGTGACAGGGATGAAGTCTTGCTGGTCAGGGGGGCTCAGACAGCTCTGCTTCCTCTTGAAGGGGAAGGTGGAAGACCTGGAGATGTTGGCAGGGGGATCAAGAACAAGCAGGTGGTACCATACCATCACTGCCCAAAAAGTCTTCAGCCCTCCTAGAGGCTATTGCTGTCCCTGTCACAGGCAGTGGCAGCCCCATCACTGCTGAGATAAAATCTTCCTTTAGTTTTTCTCCCATTCCCTGCCCATGCAGATGCAGAGCTCTCCGTTTCCATGTCAAGCCAAGATGGTTTTGGAAGGATTATGGCAAATTTCTCAGCAGGCCCATGCACAAGCAATCTTATTTTAAGAAAATGATGCTTGGAGCTTTGTGGGTAAAAGCAGACACTGAAAATGCCCCTTAATTAAGCACCTTTATTAGTACTTGGTTCCTCCAACCTCCCCAATTTCACTTTCTCATCACTGCTAGTGCTTCTGAAGCTGTGCCTTTGCTCACTGGCAGCTGTGCCATGGGTTTTGGTCCTATGGATGATATGGGGCAGCTAATTAGTCATTCCATTACTGACATGGCCAGGCCCGGGTCGGTGATTAGCGTCAGTGGATGCCATTGCTGGGTGCTTTACAATAGCGTTATTATTCATTGTTTCCTGCCCGCTGCCGGTGTCTCCGGTAGAAGTTGGTACAGCATAAAAGGTTCAGCCTGGGACCAAAAGAACTTAAAATACTCAGCTAATGATGCTGAATATTTGCAAGTGAAACACGGTAGTTGGAAATGGTTTTAGAGAAGACAGTAGATGTTGTGATTTATTTGCTTATTTAGTGTCAGAGTTTGTTTGAAGGTGGTGAGGTGGTGACCAGGCGTGTCTTTTGAACGCGCTCGCTGTAAGAGAAATTACGGCGAGTGCTGTGTAGAAACCCCAAATATTTTCAAAGGGGATGTTTCCCCTGTGTGGGCTGAGTCAAATATCACTGGTTTTTAGAAATTTCCTTAGGCTTGATTTTTGTGTCTGATAAGGGCAAAGCTGCCACCAAGAGACTCAATCCAGCCTCATGCCCCTCTGAGCCATGCGTGCTGAGCGTCAGGAGTTGGGGGGCAGAGACCTGCAGACTCTTCCCCAGCTCTTTAGCGAGAACCTGGCTTTGCAAGCTGTTGTCTCCGTGCTGCATTTGGAACACATTAATTATTTCATTGTCCTGGTAGTTTTGAAGGGAACCCAGTCTGGGTCCATGGCGTGGTCAGGAAGTGTGCGTGCATCAGTTTGGGGCTCGGCTCTTCGTGGTGGGATGCTCCATCTTCTCTGCTGGCCCTGGGATTTTTTTCAAGCTGTCCCCAGCTCCTGCTTGTCATCAGCACAGAGAAGTCAGCTAAAGGTCTCCTTGGGACTGGCCTGGTTCAGAGTAGTTTATGGTCAGGCAAAATGGAACTGGCCCTACGGGTAGCTTGAGAGAGCCACTTGCTGTCAGATCAGCCACTCTGTGATACTTCCTAGTGCTCATGGGCATTGTCGCATCTATTTTTTAGACAGTCCTTTTTGTCTAATTAAAAGAAAAAGAAATTCTTCCTCTATCTAAGGCAAAACCAACCCGTCCTCTCTCCACCTACGCCGCATTCAATTATGATTAAAATTGCAACATGACCTAACAAGAGTTGGTATTAACGCAAAGGCTGTGCCAGTGTCCATGTTTGCATTTTGGGTTTGTTGTACGGTATCCAAAGATGCGGTATTTTCTTTTTTTTTTTTTTCCAGTGTTGGATGTGCTACAGTGTGCGGCTGTGTGGGGTGAGGGGTAAATTTGAAACAGTAAGAGCACAAAAGAGAGCATTAAAGGCTCAGTTCTGCAAGGTGCCAAGCATTGCTATGATCTGGCAAATCGCTTAAGCACATGTTTTAACTTTAAGCACATGAGCAGTCCCATTGAAAGCAATGCATGGGGATGAAATCAGAGCTCTGGGACCGTGTCATATTGATCAAGAAGAGATAGGATGGGGATCTAAAGGTCTTTTTTTTTTTTGTAGGCGCTCTAGGCACTTGCACACACACAAA
Source organism: Hylia prasina (assembly GCA_013397195.1). Classification (NCBI taxonomy): domain Eukaryota; kingdom Metazoa; phylum Chordata; class Aves; order Passeriformes; family Sylviidae; genus Hylia; species Hylia prasina. The sequence goes on from VYXD01012677.1 coordinate 12,115, forward strand.
CACGCATACGCTCTCACACAGCAGTCTAAAAACTGTTCCTCCTTCAGTGGCAGAAGGACAATTTGTTTGCTAAAGTTACAGTTTTTAAATAAGTATGAATTTATGCATGTGAAAGAAGAGCAACTTTACTAAATTTGACTTTGCTAAGTCATTATCACAGCTGACAAAAAAAGCCTCTGCATACACTTTGACACGTAGATTTTTTCTTGTTCCTACCCCTTTATGAAAAGGTAAATTCTTCTTTCAGGCTTGCTACCAATCCTTAAATAAACACGAAGGTTTGGGCTGAGAAAAGGGTGTAATTAAAAAGTTGGGATTCTTGCTCTTTGCCACAGTGTTATTTCCGATCTGGAGCCTGTCTCCTTTGAAGCTGAGCTGAATTGCTTGCGGTCGTGCCCGGCGAGAAGCTGCCCACCCGGGTCTCACCCAGAGCTCGCTGGAGCCAGAGTGACTCACGCCCTTGACTCCAGCAATTGTCAGTTCAGGCCCTGACTGCAGAATTAGACCCCTGGGGGGTCTGGGAGAATTAAGATGGAAAGACATGTTGGCATTTAAATAACATTTTCCCCTCTGGAATGGGCTGTGCCAGCGCTGCTAATTTTGATGAGTTCTATCAGAGGTTGAGGCACCCACTTTTAGGATGCCCTTTGGCACCTGATTCAGTTCACATATAATTTGGGATTAAAGTACCTTGGGGATTTTTTTTCACAATTATTATTTGTTCTCACAAGTCAAGTTTCTGGAGGCCTCTGCTGATGTGCATCAGTCTTGTAGGGTTGATGTTTTCTTTCTCAGAAATTTTGCTGATTGCATTTTTTTTAATTTTTTTTTTTTTAACACGGGTGTTTTTCTCTTTCTCCCCTTCTCTTTCCCTCCTTCCCACAGTCTGCAGCCAGGAGGGCGGGCACGTCCTGTGCAAACTGTCAGACCACCACTACCACCCTGTGGAGGAGAAATGCCAACGGCGATCCCGTCTGTAATGCCTGTGGGCTCTACTACAAGCTGCACAATGTAAGTGTGACTGTAATACTCAATAATGGGGCCTCAGCTTCGGTGCTCAATGATCCAAACTCTTCCTTAACTTGAGGATTTCCAGTCTCGGGTGGTGCCGAGACCTCTGTTATCCCTTTGGGGACCTTGGGGTTTGGAGCGATGAGTTGTCAGCCTTTCAAACGTAGCCTCTGCAACTTGGGGAGGCATAAAGCAAGGCTGTCCATGGGTAATGTTAGAGCTTTTCCATGCCTGAGCCAAGAAAGGAGGGGTGGGTCAACACAGAGAGACATTATCTGCTGCTGATTGGGCTCAGAGAGTTGGAAAAGGCAACACACTGTCCTGAAAGCCGATACCCCTCCTATACCTAGCTTGGTTCCTCCAGCAAATACAAACTCTGGAAAAAAAGAAATACGTGCCAGAAACTATTTAGATCCTTCTTGGGTTTGTGGCTGCCTTTGTCCTGTCCCCAAAGATGATTTATTTAGGCCCTATGTTTGTGCTGGTTGATGCAAACGAGTCCCAAACCAAAAAAGGACTTGGTTTAGTTAGCCGGTTGCAGAGTCTGTTCAGCTTGTGATGGGAATTTTAAAGCGTCTGTCATGGACGGGAAGGAGAAATGAAGTGGCTGGCAGATTTAGTCTAATATCTCCATGCAAAGCCAGCTTGCAGGAACCAGGGATATGTGCCCCAGGGAAAGAGCTAAAGGGACCTGAAAAGTCTTCTACTGAATAATATTGCTAATAAAGGAGACTTAAGGCTATTCCTGTTCCTCTCATTCCACATGTGGCATTAGAATAATTATTATGTCAAAAGAAGGAAAAGACTTGCAATTTCTCTGCTTTGATATATTTTTTTTTCCACTAGTGGTTGATTGCTTTGTGTTTGGTTTGGAAATCTGGGGCTATGTTTTGGCCTAACGTCCACCCATGCAAACACATCAAAGATGTATTGGGTTTCATGGGGCATCCAACCCTTGTGGTATCTCAGTCCCTTCCATTAGTTATTTCAAACTGTTTGGTTTCTTAGGATGAGTAAACAAGTTTGGATTAAGCAGAAAAAAACCCCAACAAACAACCAGGATAATTTTTCACCTGTTTCATGGGAGGCATCGCTCTTCGAAAAAAGGAAAATGTGTTTACCCTTTAGTGGGCAGGTGTCTCAGCACGCTTTGAGTCTCATGTAGCAAGTAAAGCTTGTCATCAAACTCTCAGTGTGATTGCTGCAAACATATGGGTTGGATCCAGAGTGAAAACTCTCAGAATATCGTGAGAAAATATTCTGTTTGCTATTTCCTTGGCAAGAAGGGATCAAGGTCAGCCTGCTCCACTGAGTGGGGGATCTATGCTTGGGCTCTGTTTCTATTTTGGCCTTGTAACCATCAGTGGTAGGACTTAAATCGTGTAGTTTGGGAAACCTCTAAGGAGCTGCTCCTCCTGTAGCCAGAAAAGCCCTTTGAAGAAATAAGCTCTTCTCAGCTGATGCTGGTGGATGCCTGTATTTCAATGGGATGTCTTCTACCCTTGAAGAGAGTGTAGTTCCTCCCCATGACTGCAAAAGATGGCAGGATGATGAGTTACGATGTGTCTACTTCCATTGTAGACATCCAACTGGAGAAATCTCCTCCTGAAGTGCTTAGAACGGTGTCTGAGTTCTCCAGAAATGTGCCTGCAAGAGCACATCCTTTTCTTTTTTGCACTAACACTGAAAACCTAGTTGGCCTGAATTGACCTCTAGATCCACTGTTTAGGGAAACGCAGATCCAGCTGTGAAATTTGTGACATGGGGCAGGCCTTGAGCACATTGGAACCATTTTCATATTTATTAAAAACACCAACAGCTGCTAAAAAGCTCAGCACAGCTACTTACCAAAGTCAAGTAGTATCTTGCCTTATGAGCAACGCCATTAACGGATCCTGCTTAAATGAAACCCCCAGAGGACTGAGCTCCTGTGTGCAGCAAAATAACTAGGCAAGGATACTAAAATCCAGATATGAGTGGGTAGATCCTTTATTATTATTATTATTATTATTTTCTTAAAGTTTTTAATAAAGTATTTAGTATTTAGTAAAGTATTTACTAAAGTATTTAGTTATGACTGTGGTGAGAAGTGTGGTCCTCCTCCCTGTGTGTATATTATCTCCTGATTTCCATCAGGAGAGGGGTCAGAAATAGAGAGGCTGATTGTAGTATGTCCCTCCCAAGCAGCTGTCAGCAGAGATGTTGTGCCAGTGCCAGTGGAAGGTCTTTGGATGCTTGGAAGTTGACTTAACCCTGTTTCAGGCTAGGCTGTAGCAAATTCCTGTCTGCTGTTTTATCCATCCCCCCCTCCCCATTTTTTCTTTTCTTTGGGTTTAATGAAATTTTCTGGGACCTTAACATCATTAGGATATCTTAATGGATTGATCTGCAGTTGAAACATACCCAGATGTTTTGTCCACGTCGGGAAAAACTGCAGTGAAAACGCTGATTTTTTTCCACGCTGTTAATTTTTTCATGGAGCTATATCGGTTTGTTTTACTGTTGATTCCCACAGCTTAAGCAAACCCATTTGTCAGTAGGATATAAGCAATAATCATAATAGTCTTGGGGTGCATTTAGTGAAGCTGTTGGCATTCCTCCCACTGACTCCAACAAGAGCCGGCTCCATTAACACCAGTGTTAACAATGACTAATATTTCACATTGATACGGTGCCTTTCATCCCGTGGCATCCCAGAGTGCTTTCTAAGATACAGGCAGCCTGGAAGATTAACCCAACATTGTAATGACTCTGTCTGAAGGATAAATCCACTTCAGTGACAGGACCTTATTGAGGTCAATGGCAAAATCCCATTGTCTTCAGTCAGAGCAAGATCAGACCTATAATGGTTAAGACTCTCCCCTGGATTTGATCTTGAATATGAGGTTCTCATCCTTGTTATTTTAGTCCTTAGAAGTGGGATGAGCCTTCACACACTTCAGGGATGGGTGGGAGTGTACCTTGCTGGAGGTGCACTGCAGGCTAGCCTGGGCCCATAGAAGTGAGTGATTTGCCATTACTTTTGGTAAAATTAATCGGAAAAGGCCTCTTTCACAATACCCTAAAGCAGTCCTATGTGTCCCGAGAGCAGAGCAGTCAGTATTTTGCATATGATAAAACAAAGAGCATAATTCCTGCCCATAATTAATTGGCTCCATCTGAAATTAATGAATTTCATATACATGCGTTGGGCTGGTTTAATTTTAATTTAGCATGTGTTTGTCATTTTTATCAGAATGAATTTTCACGGAGAAGGTCTTCCCTCCGGGTCTTTCATTTCTCTACCCCAGAAACAAAGATGGGTCCTTGGCTTTGATGTTTTGGGGACCACTTTAACCCTGCTGTGACTGGCCTTTGAAGTCACTGGAAAAAAATTCCAATTTGCTGCTTTGACTGTGCTAGTTCCTGACATTTATCTGAGTCCTTATCTGTTTGGCTCTTGGGCTAGTTACCTGCTTGGAGTGTGCGACCATTTACACTGGGATGATGTGGCCAGCAGCTCGGACAGCAGCTGTGACCCCAGCTGTGGGGCTGCCCATGGCTTTGTCACCATCCTGACACAGAGCTGGTGTTCCCATCCCTGAGTTGCACACCAAATCATAGCCTGGGCCATCCCCTTCTTAGAGATTGAGTGAAACAGGAGAAGGAGCTGCTCTGGGGAAGTGTTCACTGTCCTGTGGGATGTGACACCAAGCAAGGGTCAGGACCCTGGGCTTGTTCAAAATCCCAGCACAGCCCCAGTCCCACCACCAGGCTTATGTCACTTCGTCACAACCAGCTCCCAAGCTTGAAACTTTGCTGCTTCAGCTGGATATTGGTTCTGGCTGCCCCTGAGCCTTTGTGTCATGATACAGATCCTCATTGGAAGCTGGTGGGGCTGAAGCTGTGTGTGCCTCCCCAAATCTGAGCTGCATTCCTCAGGGATTGGCTTCCTGGCCTCCTCTGATGTTGCTGCATGGTGGTGCTCACTTGGGATTTCTTCCTGGCTTTGAAACTGGGCAACACATCCCTGTTAAAACAGGCCAGGCAAAGCTTTCCAATCCCAGCCATTTATCTGGAGCAAAGGGCGATCCTTTTGTGTGCATCCTCATTCCCTCAGTGAGGACAGAAAGCCAGGGAAGTGGGTTATGTTGTGTTTGGAACCCACAACGTTTTAAATTTTGCTTGTTGCTGCTGCAGGGCTGTTGTTGGGCAGCTCATGGGCAGATTCTTCCCTCCTACCTTTAGCTGTTGGCAAGCAGGGCTGCTCTCTCCAGCTCCCTTTATCCAGAGGCAGAGGAATCAGCCTGTTATTCACCCATTTTTAGGTGAGGTGAAGGCTGGTAAAAAGAGCCTGGGGTCACAAATTCAGACTGGAATGACAAACTCTGGGATGCCTAAACCGGAGATGAGCCTGGTCCTTCCTCTCCCCATAATTCCATCTTTGCTTGTAACAGGGAACTATTTTATCCTGGCCTCCCTGGGGAGGGAAATCCAGGAATGATTCCCATGCTGTGAAAAGGGACCTGAAAGGGGCTGACTGAAACTTTGACAAGTGAATCTTTGCTGTGATCTGGAAGAAGGGAATAATGCTTTGTTCCTTGTGCTGATTTAAGGTCTTATGGACAAAGAGTTGCAGGGACATCTTTTCACTGTCCTTCACAGTAGATCCTGGTGGGCAGTGGGTTCATTTTTTCTCCCTTTTTAGAATGTCCATCATCACCATCACGTGCTCACATTTATTATGAAAAATGTTTCGGCCTCAGCGTGATTTGCTGCCTTTTGCTATAGGTGAAATCCTGCAGAGGAGCCAGAGCAAGACCCATTTACATTCTCAAGCTCAGATTTTTAAGGTTGTTTAGGGACACTGGAGGCATAAATCCCTTCCCAAGTGTGGTTTGTGGGAGTTTCATGTCACCTGTGCTAGTGCATGTTGTGATGCTGGCTCTCTGTGCAGTATAGAATCACAAAATCATGGAATATTCTGAGTTGGAAGAGACCCACTATAATCATCAAAGTCCAGCCCCTGGCCCTGCACAGGACAGCCTCAAGTAATAAGAATAAGAAGAGTTTCTTACAGGATTTCCAACAGATCTTTTGCTACCATTTCCTAACTCTTATGGATACATGGATGATAATTTCTGCTGTATAGTGTCATGAGGAGAACTTAATGTTTATTTTCTCTGCAGATACATTTGTATGCATGTAGAAAATGCTTTGCTGGTCAGCACAGATACCTGTTTCAGCCCCCCCTTAAAAAACCCTGGAAGCCTTTAGAAATAAAATCAGATTAGCTAAAGAAAACCAGAAAGGATGATCAGAGCAAAATCTTTGGAAAGAAGAAAAATATGACAAATACCTGTCCCTTTTGTGAAGAGCTGCCCAGCTTCCTAATGGAGCTGTGAAAGCTTGAGGCCCCTCATAGCACTGAAATCCCAGCAGTTCTTGCTGCTAATGGTTTTAGATCAGACAGGAAGCCTCGGGGTGAGATGATGTCTGTGGGGAATATTTCCAGGAGGTAATGATTGGTTTCATACCTAAACACGGTGCAATTACCTAATGTGCAGATAGTTGAAATTTTTCAGCTGCTGTGAATTATTTGGGTTTTGGTTTTGCTCCTGTGTGGCTCTGCCAGCAATTTTCTGTCGTCTTGTCTTCAGAAATTTCAACCGAGCTTGGGGTTTCCTGGACGGATCTGAATTTTTGGGATGGAAATGGAGATGTTGGATAGTCACGACACAAAGGGAGGAGGGGGGCTGTGACCAGCTGGTCCTGCTGGAGTGGGGCATGGGGTACATGGATCCCATGGCGATTTGGGGAGAAGGGATGGAAGCACAAAAAAATAATTGATTTTTGTTTAGATTAACAGACCCCTGACTATGAAGAAAGAAGGAATTCAGACCAGAAACCGAAAGATGTCTAGCAAATCCAAAAAGTGCAAAAAGGTCCATGACAACCTTGAAGACTTTCCCAAGAGCAGCTCCTTTAACCCCGCCGCCCTCTCCAGACACATGTCCTCCATCAGCCACATTTCACCTTTCAGTCACTCCAGCCACATGCTGACCACACCGACACCGATGCATCCTCCATCCAGCCTCTCCTTTGGACCTCACCACCCTTCCAGCATGGTCACTGCCATGGGTTAGCAAGAGACTCCCCTGCTGAATGCTTACAGTCTCAAAATGAGATTTACTTTATATACTACTTGCATTTTTGCAGGCGTGTGGTTATGGGTCTGACGTCCCAAACAAATGGGAGGGGGAAAAAAAAAGAATAATAATAAAAAAAAAATTAAAAAAAAGCTATTTGAAGGCATAAGAGAGAGAGAGAAAAAAATTAAAAATGCAGAAAAAAACCACAAAAAGCACAAAAAAGAAAAAAAAAAGAAAAAAAAGAGAAAAAAAGTAAAAAAAAACAGTTTTAAAAAAGTGATGTTTGCCACTTTTTAAAGGAACTCACTATGGCGTCTATGTATTCTTACCCACTGAATCTGGATACCATTTGTGAATAAGCCATTCAGAACTTGCATTCCCTATTGGACAGGATCTCTAGTGCTGTGAAAAAATAAAATAAAATAAAATAAAAAATGCTGAACATTGCATATAACTTATATTGTAAGAAATACTGTACATTTGAGGAAGACTTTATTGCATCTGAGGAGCTGTAAAGAAAAAGGCATGAAGGACTCTGAGAGAATTTTTTTTTAAAGGAAAAGAAAAAAAAAGAAGATGGGAGGACAATTTAAAAACCAGAAAAAACAAACAATGCAGACCAAGAGGAAACGCGGTCTTACGAACAAATGGACCAACTGCCAGTCATGTCTTCTCCTTTTATTTTATTTTAATTTTTTTTTCGGTTGGTTTTTATTTTGGTTTCTTTTTTCATTTCCGGGGAGGGGGAGGGGGCTGGCTAGAACGGTTTTGATGATGCATTAACTAACTAACTAACTAAATAACTAAATAAATAAAACCTGTAGGGAGATCATTCATTTTGGGCCACGGGCCTTTTACATAGGAAGTACCAATGGTGTCAGGCAATCAGTGTTAACATGCGGACATTGCCAACAAGGGGGTTTCAGATAGCCATTCTCCAGGTCTATACGCATTGTGAACAAGTTCCTGTAATTGTTGTTTGTATGTATAATTCAACGCACCAAAATAAGAAAGATGTAGATTTATTTCATCCTATTATACAGACTGAATGGTTGTACAAATTTATTTACTGCTAGTGATAAGACCTGCTTTTTTTTTTTTCTTTTTTTGTTTTGTTTTCATATTTTTCCTCCTTTTTTTTTTTTTTTGGAGAATAAACTAGATTAAATTCTGTTGACTTAATAGTGTTTTGTGCTTGGGGGTGGGAAAAAGAATATTTTTCTTTCTTTATTAATTTTTCTTAGTGTTTGTTTGGATGGTATTTATTACATAGTTACCACGGGTACGGGAATGTGTGTCTCTGCGCTCATGCCGACAGCCAAAGCAATGTTTGCAGTGGCTTGATTAAAAAGAAAAAGATAAATCACAGAACAAAGGAAAAAACCCCCTCAAAAATAAATGGACTGCATGTTAGTGTAACCCCACTGTCCAGTGTGTGCTCCCTGTCCCTTGAATTTCAGCCCAGCCGCTGCCCCTGTGTGATTTCGGGCTCCCAGGTGGGATGGGTCCCTTTGGGTCTCAGGCAACCATGACCAAATTGATGTTGAGGACAAGTTGGGACTGGGATAAGTTCAAAGGTACAGCAGGGTCCTTATGATCCCAGCTGCTTTTAACAAAAGGGAAGGTTTTGGACAGGAGATGGAAGAGCACATTCTGTTGTCTCATTGGGTACTCAGTGATAGATCAAACAAGCAACAGTTGAGACCTTGATGTGAAATCAGGATGGACCAGATCTGCCCTTGTCTTGGAGGAATGGGCAGAATCCACTATGAAAGGCTGGATTTGATGAGAGAGGACAATTTACAAAAAATCAAAGGCCATTAGCCAGTCCTGTCCTGCAAGAGCTCTCTTTGAAACAGTATAATTTTAATTAATATTACTACTGATAACAGCAGAGTTTTGGCTCTTACTGTTTCATCTCTGGTGGTTTGATCCTTAGGAATCCATCCCTCTTTTAGTTTTACTCATCCAGGTTCTTTCTACTATCATAAGGGTTGGGAATTCACCTTCCAAATGAAGGGTTAAACTTCTTATCGAACCACTCCATTTGCTGGAGATTTAAGTGTGGTGTGATAAGACAGAGGTTACCAAGGCTGTGAGAAAATGCTTGAAAAATCCCAAACAAAAATACAACCCCCAAATGTAAAAAAACCCCTCAACAGACCTGACCTGCAAATTATTTTTATATTTTTAATGCTGAGTAAAATATTTCACCCCGAATTATGTGTACTCCTGCCTTTCAGTCCAAGGTCGATGGAAAAATGTCATCATATCTGTCACAGCTGTATGAACCCACTTTCCCCTGGGTGATCTCCAGAGGGAGGGGTGACAGTGGCATGGTCTAATCTGCTGCTGCAGGATGGTTCACATGAGTGAGGGTGTTTCATGTAAGAAAAAAACCACTTCAAAACTTTCAGGATGATTATACAGAGGTCAAACAGTTGGTGATTTGGGAATGGGGGAGGAGGGGCAGAGGATTGACCTTTATTTGGGATCTTTGGACCTAGTTGAAGTAGGTCTGCCATAAAGGAGGATTTGGCAGATGGAAGTGGAACAGGCAGTAATAGTTTTGTAATGTTGTATATTCTTTCCTTTCTTCTCTGTTGACAAAAACGTGTAAAAAAAAAAAGTCAGAACAAATGGTACACATTTAAAATCTTATGTTAATCACCTTTCTGCTTTCTTCTTTATGCTTTCTTTAAGCATAAAGACTGAATGTTGAAATAAAACAGAGTGAAGAATTACCGAGATGCATGTGGAGATCTTGTTGGCTCCTAATTAATCATCTGTGAACTATAAAGCTATTTTCAATTAGCCTGACAAGTCAAAGGAAATAATCATCTTTGCTGATATTAAGCTTGAGAGATTATTATTATTTTTTAATTCGTAATGCTACAACCTTTCCCTCCTTTTGCTCATCAACAGATTGTAGTTGGACTAAAATATAGATTCCAGGACCTCAGCAATGGCAAAAATTCGAGGAGGATTTGCATGGCAGAATTTTACAGCTGGCAATTATTGTGTTTTTTTTTTCCCATTTGTCTTAGATGGAACTGGCTCCTGAGTTTCTCTCTTTTTTCCTCAAAAGTGGAAATATGTTTTTGCAGTTTCCTTCTAATGTTGTTTCACAGGTCTTAGGGGCATTGAGTGAAATGAAGCAGGATTGGGGCCAGCCCAGAGAATGAGCATCCTGTAAAGGACACAAATGGAGACACTCTGTCTGCATATACTCTAGGAAATATATACATTTTGTCTAGAGACTTCTTACATCAATTATCTTATATTTCAATGTCAGGAGGAGGATGAACAGAATCCCTAAGATCACATCCCCCCAGCTACCACATAAGATGCTAAAGTAACATTATTGTTCTATCAATTTCTCAATTAATTTTTATTTTTTAGGATTTTATCCTCTTTGAGCAAGTATTCCAGAATTCTAATGTCTTGAAGGGTTTTGTTTGTGTGTTTGGGCTTATGCTTTGCATTTCCTTTGTTTTGCTTGTTTGCTTGGGTGGACTTTTATTCCTTCATTCCTTCCCTTTAATGAGTAAAATCTGATTTACAGAAAAAGCTGAGAACTGTTGTTCTTGGACAAACACATTGTTAATGGCCACTCTGACTTTCTTCATTGCTGAGATTGCAGGGAAGAGCTGATGATGGGCAGGTTGGAGCAGGAAAACCCTCTGAGTCATGGCTCCACTTTGGTAATCTATATTGAGCAAAAAACACCATGGAAGTCATTAGTGGAGTCAAATCTTGTGGTCTTTTTGCAGGCAAAATTCCTTTTGGGAATTTGAGTGAGTAACAGCTGCTGTGCTGCTGTGTCCATTTGTATGTTGCAGCTACATTTCACTCCAAGCAAAACTCCATTGACACCAGTGGAAAGATTCCTAATGAGTAATTCAATGAGACTCGAATCAAGACATCCTATGTATTATTTTCAACTTTATCACCTTGATTTATCCAGCCTGCAGAGGAGGAGACTGAGGAGAGGCCTCATAGCAGTCCACAGCTTCCTCAGCCAAAGGAGATATGCAGTGGCAGGAACTGGTGTCTCCTCTCTGGTGACACGATCTGAGGTCATGGCCTGAAGCTGAATCAGGGCAGGTTTAGATTGGATAATAGAAAAAGCTTCTTCACTCCGAATGTGTTTGGGCACTGGAAGAGCTCCCCAGGGCAGTGATCACAGCACTGAGCCTGACAGAGCTCAAGGAGTGTTTGGACAATGCTCTCAGGGCACACGGTGTGACTGTTGGGGTGTCCTGTGCACAGCCAGGAGCTGGACTCAGTGATTCCTGTGGGTCCCCTCCAATGCAGGATATTCTTGGATTCTAGGATCTCAGTTAATGTTTTTGCTCTACTGTTCCTATTGTGGTACACATGTACACACAGCTGTTGTGATACTGAAGGGATATTTTTAAGATTACCAGCCTCAGTGTTTTGAGGTTGAAGAAAATAGGAATGTTGCAATCTGCAAACATTTAATTTTTATCCTGTGCTTTTGAATCACAAGTTGGTTTAGGATGCCTCTAGACTTGCATTTAGGTTCAGATTAGCAACGTGCTTTTGAAGTGATTTACTCCAAGGTGGAAATACCACCTTGAAGTGATGAGATTTTATCTTGGTTCATGGAGCATGGTTTCCTTGGACCTCCACCTACTACACTCATCTCAGGCCTCAGGGCCAGAATGAAACTACACTGAAATTACCCCCCAAAATGGTCTTTGAGTCCTTAGCATGGGTTGTTTTTCTCTCCAGAATCACTTGTATTTCTAATATCCAAAGACTCATAGACTACAAGTTCTCATACTCCTTTTTGGTCACTGAGACTCCTGATTCACTCAATACTGGTTTTAATCTGGGGAAGAATCAGGCTGGGTGATGAAGGGACAAGAGGGAACCTATTTTGTTTTTTGTAAAGCTTAAGAGGTGTTTGGGATAATAAACCAGGAGTTCTTATTGAAAAAACCCTGTAAACCAAGCCTTTAAAATGTCCTATTTACCCCTACTTCCTCCTGTTTACCCCTTCTATAGAGGTTCTATATGGCATTGAAAAAGTCAATCCAGCCTCATCACATGGAAACAGGTACTAAATGTGTGATCATCATCAAGATGCCAAATTTCACACCCTGAATCTGCTTTGTGGGTGAAGAGCTCTCAGTGGTATCTAAAGCCAGAGAGTCTCATGCCTGTATTTATCCTTCAGAATATCATTTTTTAAAAAAATACAATGTTCATCTCAACCTGAGCTGCAAATCCAGTACTGAATTTCTTCCGCTTCCTCCCATCCCTAAATCTGGGGAGAAGATATGAAGATAAATCCATCACTTGTGCAGAGTTTGGATGCAGGTTGATGAGCACCATGGAAAACACATCAGCTTTGACATGTCTGCAGGAAAGCAGGAGGGAGCAGTAAGCAAAACACAGGTCCATGGCTCAGGAAGGGCAATGTACTCTGTGCTCTGTATGAGGCAGAGGAAAAAAAAACCAGGTGTGATTGCCATATGTAGAAGGTACAGTAGAGGAGGAGAGAGGGTGAATAATTTAGTTTGGTGTTCCTAACATTTTGGTGGCTGATTTTTTAATCTTCACACTGTTTTTTTTTTTTTTTTTTGGTTTAGTTTCTTTTAAATGCAGGTTTTGGTTGGATTCTCCTGTCGAAATAGACATGTACAGGTATAGGTGGGTGCTTATGGGTGGTATGGACTCCATACGCTGTCACAAAGGAGATGGAATGTGTGTTGTGCCTGTGCTTAGGTGTATCTATACCCAGAGACCTGGGGGCCCCTGTGTCACCTGTCTGTGCTGGTTCTGTGTGTGCCTGTGTGGATATCTAAGCTATGGCTCTACAGAAACCAAGGCACAACACAAATGTATAGCAAATTTATACCTGTTTCATACAATTCCCTGAGGCTGTGCAGACTCCTGGGTGGATGTTGGATCACTCTATTGTAGAGGTACATTTCCCTTGTTATAAGTTTAAATTGAGGCTTTGACCTGAAGCTCAACTCATTTTTTTCTCTCAAGGTACAAAACACCTGGTTATTTAACCTGTCCTTTTACATTTCCACTCTGGGTTACTGTCGACTGCAGAGGCACTGAAATAATTAATGAAAACCTGTCCTCTGGGAAGACAAAAGTGACTGAAATGCTCAGGGAAGGTTTGCTTGCAAGCCCCACATGCTGGTGTTCATGCTAACGTGGATAATTAGTGAACCACCTGCATGCATATTTAGACTTAGTCCATGACCATTTTAATTCCCAATTATTATTGCGTTGCAGTATTACAGTGCAACTGTTTATTTCACTGTTCGTGTGTTAGAATCATATTAACCTTCTTACACTTCTTGAGTGGATAACTCTTTTCCTGCTAAATCACAAATCACCCAGGGCATAACTCGGGGTGGTCCTGTGGCTGCAGGTAGCACGGCTGTCTGCAGACCTGGATTTTTTTATTCCAAGTCAGAATGCAATCCTTCTGCTCCAGTTCTGCTTTTAATTACATGCTTTCCTGATATTCACCAGTCATAGAGGAGCTTCTTCTCCCAGCTGCAACCATAGAGAGCAATTAAGAAGTCAGAAGAAATGGAGAAGTCACAGTTTGGAGTGCTGTGAATGCTGAGGGGTGACAATAACTTTTGACCCTGGTGGTTTGTTCCCCCACATGCCAAGACTAAGTAGGGCTAGGGAGGGCAGAGGATCCCTCTCTGCAAGAGGTGAAGTTGCCTCCCTTGCAAAACCTCAAGCCAGTTTACAAAAGGTCATCCCTCTTCTCCACGCATGCAGCAATGATGGCTGATGAATTTACTTCCTGCAGTGTTGCACTGGAGCAGATTTATAGATTCTGTGATAAATTTTAAACTATATTTAGGGGCTCTGAGGAAACAGTAATGAATAGACACAGGTCTTGAACTGCTATTCTTGATTGCAGCTGCTTCATAATAGACTTTTTAAAAAAGTATCAGTATGGGACAGGAAGTGGAGGGCAATATAAAATTATGCTGAGCCCAGAGAAAGGAGGATCCTCAAGTAAGAATTGAACAAGACCCATGGGAAAGCCAAAAATGAGAAAGGAGGGACTGAATATATGATGGATTTCTGAACAGTCACCCAGGTCTTTCCATTAATAGCAGGCAGGATGTTTTTCTTTATGAAAACCCGATTAAGTTTGTCAGACACTGATAACCTTTCTATAAGGATTTTCATTCTGTGTACTGGATGCATGGACGTAAAAGGGATATTCTTGCCTATTAATTTCCGTAGGGTGACTTTTCTACAAAATCCTGGACATCCAAAAAGAGTTATGCTTCCATCTGCTCCTGCCAACCTTATTTGTATTTAGGAGACTTTTTCCAAAGGGGTCATGGGAGAGGAAGGTGAAAGCCTATGAATTGATGATATATATTTGTCCCTGTCTTCTCTGCATAGGTGCTTCAGGGATGTCACATAGGAATGGTTGTTTTTTGTTTTACAGAGTTGTCCTTTTGCATCAAGAGATGTAAATCCGGTGTGCAGGCTTGGGTGGGGACATCCCTCCTTATCCTTTCATTGGAAAATCGACTGGAAGTTTTATAACACAAACCTTGAGCAGCAAATTCTGTATCTCTGCCCTGAGTTGTTTCAGTGTCCTGTCTCTCAGCTCTTCCCCTGGGAGTGGACGACACCCAGATCTTCCTTGGCTTCTGGCTTTAGCAGCAGGTCTCAGATTTCACTTGCCTGTGGCGCAGAAGGGTTTCTGCCCAAACTGTTCCTGACCTGTCTGCGTGGAAGGAGTTGGTCTCTGGAAGATTTCTTTTGGTGTTTTTTTTTAAGAATTGAGACAGAAGAGAGATATGAGGCAACAAGCTTTTCAAGCCTCCTGCATTCTTAAAGACCTCGGGATAGTCAAGCATTTAAGTGCTTTCTTTACTGGAGTATGATAGGTCAGCACAGAGTGACTAAGCAGCTCAGACATGATTTATGATGTTTGGAGAGATGAGGAAATGCAGTGTTTTCACTGAATTTTTTTTCCATTCCCTCTGGTCTACTTGATCCACCTCTCTGACATGATGTCATGAATCTTCACCGTGCATGTAGAGCGAATAGCTCTCCAAATCAAACCTGTCTTCAAATTTTGATGACCAGGTCTTCATGCCAGTGTTGCTAAAATCAGTTGCCAGGTCTCATTCTCTGGTCACTCTCAGGAACTACGGAATTCTCCCTTCAGGCTATTGGATAACAACATTTTCTCTCTTCTCCACCATAAATATCCTGTCTTAGGAATGAGCAATTTTTTCCTTTAAGGCACTGGAAGTCTGTAGTCAATGAAAATCCAGGGACATGGAAGGGAAAACATCTATCATGCCTATAGAAGTTTATTGATTTTGATAAGTGCTCTGGCCAAGATCGATCCATATAAACATATTCCTACTGTTGCAGGATAATCAGAAAGATTTTCCAGGTGCTTTTAGATAGCTCTGTAATGTAATTTAAACATAATCTTTGACAATTTTTCAGTTTGATGACTGACTATGGCTTAGGAACCTGAGTAGTTTACATTGCCAAGATGGGCGATGTGCCCCCTCCACAGTTTATGGGTATAGAGACCTTTGTGTTCCCATTACCTGCAATATGGGATTAGGAGCAGCGTGAGACTCACACGTGAGTCTACAGGAGCTATAGCACTTTGAAACATATCAGGTGATGGGGTGAGCACCCACAAACACGATCAGATTGACTTTCAAAACAATTTATTCTGCATCCCTTTTGCTAGACCAAACAGAAACCTTTCCTGAGCATAAAACACATGATCTCATTTCAAAAGACCCTACACTTGAAGTGTCTGCTTCTTAATTTCTGAGTCTATTTCTGTCTCATATAATCCATCCTTAAACCCCCTAGTCTTTGCTAGATTTGCTACTTGTGTTCAGCAATGCACCTTGAAGCATTAAGTGCAGCAGGACAGATTCAGTTGATTCAGAAATATGAATCAACCCAAATCCTGATCTTATAGAAGAGGTGGCTTCTGAAAAAACCCCTCTCCTCTCCCTTGAGGTGTTGATGGAAACCTTCCTGCCTCATTTGTCGGCTTTGGCAGAGCCCTGAGTGAGGGTTGGATTTCCTGGGCTGTCAGCCATTCTTGGTCCTCAAATGAACAGACAACCTGTTACAGATGATCAATAGATGCCATTGCCTGCCCTGGTGTGTGAGGCTTTTCAAAAAGAAACTCCCAGGAGGAGATTCAAGCCGGGGATGTAATCTTGACCACACTCATTTGACATTCAGTGAGAGGCAGTCGTGAAGGTGGAACCTTCCTTCCAAATGTTCACAGCACATGTGCTTCAGACAATGAAAAAAACCAGATGAAAAAGAGCTGTCCAATCCTTTTCTGTCACTTTTTTTTTTAAAAAAAAATTTTTTTAATACTAGCATCCAGTATTTTTTTTCCTCCTTTACACCTAGGGAAAGTGGAATTACCCCAGGACTGCAGTCATCGTTTGGGCCAGTCTTTTAAAATTTTAGGTAGCCAGGAGAAGCCTATCTCTGACCTCAGTTGTACCTGTGTAATTGGTTTTGGTGGTATCAGAGCCGTGACACTAAGGCTGGAATTAATCCAGGAAGTTATGTCTGAATTATACCTATTAGTTGAGCTGCATGAAATGAGCAACATTTGTGTTCAAAGTGTCTTTGCAGTGAGTATCCAGTAGCAATATTCCTGGTTTTGAGGCAAGGCTTTTATGTAGAATGCTCTGATCCCCAAAACCTGCATCAGTGCTCATGGAAGTTGGCCAGTGACTCACTGGGACACTGAAGAAACTCGAGGTTTCCTCCTGAGGTCTCTTGCAACAAATTTCTGACTGTTCTTGCTGCATTACTAGGACCATTTTGCATGTTTCTCTACCATCTAAGCTTGGTATTAGGTTCTTAGACCAGGCTAAATGTTCAGCTGGAGATATGACCATTCAGGTATATCTAATCAAATATTTGTCCTCAGACCTAAGGTTTTCCCAGGCTACAAAAGCAAGGTTTACTTACCAGTAGTTGTCTGGAGCTTCTCAACAGTAACTAGAGAGAAAAAGGCACTTCTAAAGTTTTAATTTTAAACATATTTTAGACAGCCTTTTTAGGATGCCATCCACATCCTGGGAAGGCCCATTTCTTTTCATGGAGTAGCTCTGCTGACTATGTGGGCTTTGCCAGTATCTGGAAATGAGAGAGATCAGTCCCAGCCAGAACTGACTGTATGCAAAGCAAGGGTGACTCTGGTGGTCTTTGACCTTCCCACAGGAGAGTTCCTGGTTAGTTTGGAAGTGGCCATGCACTATTTGACTGCAAGGGATTTTCCAAGGAATACAGGGGATAAGTTAGGAGAGAGATTCCTAATGTCCCTCTTGTAAAAACTCCCACCCAAAATGGCATCCCAGTAAAGTCTCTGAGGCCCAAACCTTTTCAGATCTGTGCATCTTTGTTTTTATGTCAAAACTGTGCTCAGTGCTGCACTCATTCTTCTTTATGTTTGTTATGATCAACTAATTTGCATTAATCAGGTTTTCTTTTTGGTATCAAAAGGGCTCCTGGCAGCAGCAGCAATAATTATAGACACAAATAATTTTAATATTTATCTTATCTAACATCTGAGCATGCATTTGGAGGGCACCCAGACACAGCAATGATGTTAAAGAAGCTTGAAATGCCATTGTATAGGTAAATAAACAAACACATAAATACTTTGATTCTCAGCTACATAAAATTAATGCTTCACACATCTTAAGGGGGTGTTTTTTCATGGTAAAGCATTGTTAAAGCTCTAAAATCAAGTCAGGACTACTGAGGCCTATTTTAACTTGTGCATTTAACCTGTTGCAATATTATGGTCATGTAGACAAAAATCTATGAAGTGGCCCTTAAAAATTATATTTATTTTTCCTTGCCCACATTAGCTTTGATTTTATCTGGGATGGTGGCATAGAGCTTTAGGCTCCAGTGCCTAATTCTGTAAATTATTAGGTTCTCTTCTTTTTGTACATTTGAAAAATCGAGCTAATTAGCCTCATGTCATCAAACATTGTGAAAGCATTTGAGATGCAAAGTATTGTATCTCCCTCATTATGCAAGAATAACAATGCACTTCTGAGGGTGAGGTTAAAAGTTGCAATGCTAAAAGAAAAAAGTCCCTGCCATAATAGTATCATCCGCATCCAGCTCCAATCAGTGACCTCAGAAATGCCAAAAGCCCCTTTTTATAATAAACCTACTATTGCAGTGCTTTGCCATGGCTGGAACAAGGTTGAGACAAACCACAGGGAGAACTGGTGACTGATGCTCTGTCTGAGAAATAATGTTTTCTGAGGTTAAAATCCTGATGGATCTTCTAAATCTGATACCATGCCGACACACAAAGCATGGCTGTGCAAAAAAAAAAAAAAAAAAAAAGGGGTTGTTTCATTTGTTAATCTTAAAAAAATTAGATATTAAGAACATGAAAAATAATTTTGGCTACAAAAGAGTGTTAGATTGTGGCACTGCATTGGGCTCTTCTCACAGGAACTAAGCTCCTGGTGCGCCAAATAAGTTTGCTGTCTCCCTGATGCTGGGCTTTATTTTCAAGTTAGTTTTACTAAACAAAATTACATGTGAAAAGGATGGAGACTCATTTCAAAACTGAGCTTGAAGGTGACAAAAAAAAGCTGTGAGGAAATTAATCCCCAAATATATAATTTCTACATTTTCAAATTATTTCTCTTTTGGCAATGTATTTGCTTTCATGCTTAAAAAGCAAAAACTTTTGATATTTCATTTTGTAAAAGCACTCTGCATAAAAAATGGACTTACTTTAACAAAACAACCAGCTGGCCAACCAAAAAAAATATTAATAAGACAAACTAATGTGAAAATTTGAAAATTTTAGTTTCAAGTTGAAGAAAATATTTTGCCTTAACCTACAATGCATTTTAAAATAATTCAGCACAAAACGAAAAATGAATATTAACCATCTTTAATTTTTTGTATTCCACTTCTAAATGGAATTCCTCCAACAGCAGGGACATTTCTGGCAAAGGGTAATTTTTTCCACACCCAGGTTATCCTTGGACTTAATCTGCTCTCTTTGTGATCAATAATCAAGCCAGGCCAACACAGCCTGACTTCAAAAATCCCATCATTAACAGGGATCATGACATTTTACTGCTATTTTTAGGCACCCTGTAGAGAAACCCAGTGTAAGGAAAGCTTTATTTTATCTATGGCTGACATATTGAATGTACCCATGAATGAGATCACACACTTCTGTCCAGGCAAAACCATGAACAACGATGGCCCCACGTAAAAAGAGTGTGTGCATACATGTGCAGGGTGAGGAGATAGACTTCTTGGTTAGGCATAAAAATCTAAAGGCTTTAAACTATGTAGTTATCAATTCAATTGCCAAATAATTGTTCCTCTCCTCTCCTCTCCTCTCCTCTCCTCTCCTAGAATTAAGTTCTTTTCAAGGCAAGGAATCAGTCTCAAATGGTTTCAGAAACCTCATCCTGAAGGGTAAATTTCTTGCCAGGTTCATATTTTACTTCTTTAGGACAGACTTTTGGAAAGTTGCTAAAATACTGTGATACAACAGATTCTTCCAAGACATCAGGTACTGGTGGGGAAAGAGAAGTCAGCCTACATGAGCCAAAGCTGTGTATTTTCACAAGTCCTTCAGCTGCTCCCCCATAATCCAGGAATGCAGGGGTGTAAATCCCAATCTAATATCTTGGTTATGTTTGTTCTACTGCTAATAATAGCTCCACCTACTAGACATGGGGCATAACTCACTGACATTTGTAAGGCCATCTGGGTCTTACAAGTAAGACACAGGGTGAATCATATGTTCTGTAACAAAAACAGGGCTGACATTTCTAATTTTTGCTCACAGGGGTCTTGCCATCCTGGAAATGGGTGTTCCTGACAAGAGAACCCCAGAAGAGAACCCACAAAATTTTTCACACCTTGCCTTTTAGTGCTCATTTCTAAAAAGACTAATAAAAAAATATAAATCTCTTGGGAACATAGGCAAGCTGTGCCCAAAGTTTGATTTAAAAGGGGAACAACCCATCAGGGTCAAGAGAAATGGTTAAGTGCAGCAGTGCTCAGTTACCTCTGCATGACCTTCCTTGCAAACATGGACGGGAGCCTTTCAGCAGTGCTGCAGATGTTGGATGACTCTGCTTGTGCTGTTGAAAGACAGGGGTGATAAATAGCATTTGAGCCACGTTTCTCCCCTCCTTCAGGCAGAATTTGAGAATCTCAGGTATACAGCCTTGGGAGGGTGATTCACGAGGTACCACTCGCCCCGGCTTCCTCCAAGGGAGAAAGCTGACACTTCCAGGACACTGACCTCAAGCCTGTGTGCATTTTATGTGTTTCAGCACCCTCAGGAAAACCACAATTAGACGTTGCCTCCCTGTATTTAACACTCAGAGGCGAGCAAACAACATGGCTGGGGAGTGAATGCTTGAAAAACAAATATCAGAGAGAAAGAAAAAAACCTCCAACCTGCACTTGGGTGAATTCGAGCTTGTTTGGAAGTGAACTGAATACCTTTTTGCACCTCCCCACATGATCACCTTGCAGAAAAACAACAGCTCAGCCAAAAAAAAAAAAAAAAAAAAAAAAAAAGGCAAACCCACACAGATTTTGCACTTTGTAGAGGCAAATCTGCCTTCATTATACAACTATGTCTGGCCAGGCTGAGCCTTGCACCCGCTCCTCGTGCCTTCCCCTCCCGTGCAGCACACGAGCTCGAGACGTTGGCAGCTGAGTGTAGGCAGGATCTCAGATATCAGGGCAATATAAATAAATAGAGAATGATGAGATAAAATATACGGGCAGATGGAGGTGCTGATAGTGAGATAGGCTGATAGGGTGGTCAGGGTTACTGTGCTTTAGCACATGCATAAATACGTGGGTTGTACCCCTAACCCTGGGGGCAAAATATCCAGCATCCAACATGACACACGTGTGGCCATTCAGCCAAAAGTACTCCAAAGCCTTCAGGAAGAATAAACCTTACCTTGTACAGAACACTCAGAGTAACAGCATTTTGTGTTAAAAAAAAATAAAATCTTTTTTTAAATGGCATATATTAATAAGTGGGACTGGCACGATTTCACCTTAAGGTTTCAAAAAAAAAAATAAAACCCCTAAACACTCCAATATTTCCTGTACCTATCACTTTTTTAGGTAGGCAAATACTCTGTTACTAAGCTGAGAGGTACTTCTATTATGAGAAATGTCCAAATGGCTGTTGAACAAGTGATTTTTTTGTTACATTTCCAAACATTCATAGATTGGTTTGGGCTGGAAAGGTCCTTAAAGATCATCTAGTTCCAGTCTCCCTGCCATGGTAAGGGACACTTTCCACTAAACCAAGTTATTCCAAGCCCTGTTCAACCTGACCTTCGACACTTCCAGGGATGGGGCTGCTAAAACATCTCTGGACAACCATTGCCAAAGTCTCACCACCCTCACTATGAAGAATTTCTTCCTCCTAATATCTAAACCTGTCCTCTGTCAATTTAAAGCCATTGCCTCTTGTCCTGTCACTCCATGCCCTTATAAACAGCTCTTGTAACCTCTTCAGATATTAAAAGTCTGCAATATGGTCACCCTGGAACCTCTTCTTCTCCAGTCTGAACAAACTCAGTTGTCTAAATCTTTCCTTATAGGAGAGGACTTTCATCCCTCTAATCATCTTTGTAACCTTGTCTGGCCCTTACTGCTATGAGAACTGCCAGAGAAAATATGAGGAGCTTCTTTTGACACTTGAACAGCTTTTCAGCGTGCAGATGTTATTGCAGACCTGTACAAGCTCAGTGGTGAGCCTGACTTCCTGCCTGAATTCCTTCATCGTGCTGTCTGTGAGCCCCTTCCCAAGGATAATGGCCACAAAACACCCTCTGGTTCTGGTCTGGTTTGATACAGAGCCTGTTACTGCCTGGGTATTTTTGCCAGAGCACTGGTGATGACTGCAAACACTGTCTTGTTTCATGCTCACTTACTGAATTCAGCTTTTGGTGACAAGCAATTAGCACTCTGTAATCTATGGTGTGGAGGGCAATATATATGTTTTAATAAACAGAACATTTCTACCAGGGACTAAACACTGCTTGAATTTGCTGAAGAAATTTGTCACCAAAATATATAAGGGAAATGTTTAAAAATCATGGCACATGGGCATTTTTAGGGTTAAATGCCTCCTTTTTGAAAAATAACTATTTGAATCTTTTTCCATTTTTCATTTCCAAATGGCATTTTCCTTGAAGGATTGACCTAATTTATATTAAAAGAAAGAGATAAGAAAGAAAACTTTTAAATTACTTCCAAATGATACTCAACATTTCATTTTCAGATGAAGAAAATGTTTTGAGCTGACTCAAACGATTTTTGTTGTTGTTGTTTGTTTCATTAAAACCAAATGAAAACCTTCAAACTTCCCGTTTTGGTTTGCTTTGACTCTTGTAATTTTTTTTCCTTTGCATTTATTATGCTTGGCCCTGCTGCTGGAAAATGCAGTAATTCTCTGAAGTGAATCACCACTGGTGACCTCTTTGAAAATAGTTTTGGTGATACACCTCGAATATCTCCAATCTTTCATATCTTTCCTCAGGTCTGAGCATTTGTTAATTAAGAATTGCCACACAGTGCCAAGGGAAGAAAGCTATTACCATAAAATGAATGCAAGATTTTATGTGACCCTGTTGGAGATATCAGGACTGTCATTTCTTCCAAGCAAGGAGTAAAACTGCATTTCTTGGAGTGTTTCCTCCTCAAACCACAATAGGTGATTTTGCATCACTGTTGGGGTTTTCTGTCCATGTAAAGTGGTCAAGAATGCAGCCACAAGTAACTATGGCTAAGAAATTATGAGTTTTTTTCTATGGATAAATGACACTCTCCAAGCCACACCGTTGCCTTGTCTGGGACATTTCACAGAGGGTAATCAGGAGCTGGTGCAAAAATAAAAAAAAACAACCCAACTGAACTTTCTGTGGATGTGCAATGCAAACAAAACCACAGCTTCGCCTTCCCCACCCTTACACCAAAACTATGTTGAGGTTTTGGAAAGTATATTCATATTTTCATTTTCACTCCTCCAAGGTAGGACAAGAAGCAGGATGTGCTGAAATACCACAAAGGGCTGCCTGGACTGGGTAGGTTTCCAGCAGGTTTTTGCAGGGCTCAGGATGGCTCTTGTTGGTGAGAGGGTTTGGAGGTGGGGCCTTTCCCGTGAGTCGAAACCTTCCCCCAGCCTCGCCGGCCTAAGTGTAAAGATTGAATCTTGGTTGTGGGTGATTGAGAACGGGTCTGGCTTGTGGAGACAAAGAGGACAAAATAAAATCTTCGTTCCTAAACTAGAATGGCAAAATCACAGAATATCCTGAGTTGGAAGGGACCCACAAGGGTCGTCAAATCGGACTCCTGGCCTTGCCCAGGACAGCCCCAAGAACCCCACCATGTGCCTGAGAGCATTTTCAAACACTCTTTGGGCTCTGGTAGCCTTGGGACCATGACCATTTCCCTGGGGAGACTGTTCCAATGCCCAACTACCCTCTGGGTGAAGAACTAATGGTAGTTCTGCCCTGGCCAAGTTTTTATTGAGGCTGCAAAAATTTCTGTTCTCATTGAAATCAAGGTAAATTTTGACACCAATCTTAAAACAAAGCAGAAGCGAGCCAACAGATAGGGACCAACAGCAGAGAGTCAGGGAGAATAATCCAAGATTATTTAATAGGAGAATTACAGTCTTTTATTTGCATTGTCTCTTTTCCCCAGCTCCAAGCTTTGCATAAAGCTGTCTTTGTTAAAACATTGCGTTAGGCTACAGTCTCAGATTGGCAAAAAGGCCTTAATGCTGGGGTTTAATGCAGCACAAAACCAAGGTATCGTTGCTTTAAATGAAAATCAAGGGTAGGCAGCCTCCTGAGAGGCTCGAAGTTTAAACAAATTACAAGAAGTATTTCTCAGGTGAAATTGGAAAGGGTGCTCTGTGATGCAGAAGAGTGGCCATGAGTAGTCTGTGTTCACACCATCCCGGGTATTGTAAGAAGCTTTCTTGTGAAACTGTTTGCCAAACCAGAAGTCCTAAATTGAAATGTGTTGACAGAAGGAATCTTACTACTTATTTATAATTTGAATACATCTTGAGGCAGGTTATGAGATGATGCGGGTAAGTCACGATCCACCCTCCTTCCTTCCTCCCTGTATCCTGGTGCTCATTCCAGCACTGGCCAGGGCTCCCAGGGTGTCTGGCATTTTGGGTGCTGATGCTGAGCATCATCCCTTTGCCCTGTGCTTCAGAGGGGAGAGAGGGTGCTGGGAAATTGGCAGGATCAGGCCCTTCACCTCATGCAATCCTATGAACCTGAGGGAGCCCACACACGGATTTGTTCTGTAACACATAACAAACAACCTCGTTTTACTTAGAGGGAGGGAGATGAGCACTTTGAGCAAATGATGCATTAAATCAGGGCTGCCAACTGCATCTTGATGTGAGTGCTTTATGCCAAGATCTGTCTATCTATCTATATAATCTTTTATATTCCCAGCTCTTCCTGCTCATCTATCTGTCCATCTCTCTCACTCCCTCCCTGTATGTATTTTCCTTATTTCAAGCTCTTTCTGTCTATCTGTCAGTAAATCCATCTACTTATTTTGATGTCTGTCATCAGAATAACATCTGTTAGGGTGTTTTAACTGTGCTGGCAAGGGACACGGTACGATTCCCTTGACACAGTTACAGTTTCATGGAAGTCAGGCCCCAGTTTACCTTGACTAGAATCAAGTGAAAACAGCAGTTGGGCAGCAGGTTTTATTGTCCAGGGCTCAGAGTGTGGAGATGGAGTACAGGGCTAGGATGTAGCCCATGGTCTGGTGTGGGATTGTCTCACTGTAATCCCTCTTTTGCCTTCAAAAAGTTTTCCTTCATTTCTTTTTTCTCATTTCTACACTCTCCAGGCCTTCTGTCAGCACCATAAACAGGCTCTTTGGCACATGTAGGTGTGACGCTTAGGGAGGGACATGGTTTTGTAGGAATGGCAGTCATTGGACTTGATGATTCTGAAGGTGTTTTCCAGCCTTTATGAGTCTGTGATCCCTAGGTGCTACTGAAAGGAAATGACATGCTGTTTTCCCCCTACTCTGGTCTCACATGTGAAAGTTATCCTCCATTTCTCTTTAAGGGCATCAAGTGTGGAGCTGTCATTTTGCATTTGCATTTGAGTGTGGGCAGTTGGTTGTGCTCTCTTGTCTCCAACAATCAAATTTTTAATTCTTTATTTATGTTTTACTTTCTGTCATCTGAAAACAAAGGAATGTGACCCTTTCTTTTCTCCCCTCACCCCATCTTCTGTCTCTTTGTTGTCCCCATGTTTTAGTCTCTGTATGTGGTAAAACACATGTTTAGCTTACTTGGATTGTGTTCCCATGTATTAATTCCTACAGCTTGCAGTGAGCCATGAAAACCATCTGAGCTGGGAAATAACAGTGGCTGTGCATTGGCTGGTAAAGGCAGAGGAAGAATTTCAATGTACACAAGGCAATCGAACCTCTGATTTGCATAAGACTAGACTGTGCTAATTTGTTGAGTGAATAGATAGGTGAGGAACAAAAACATGCCTTAAAGCATGCATGGATAGTTCCTGCAGAAACCAGTACCCAAAATGGGTCAGATCCAAAAGGGAAGCTGTCAGAACCCACTGCCTGCTGCTGCTGGAGCTGGTCTTGATCAAAGGGTGAATAAAAACCAAATATTCATCTGCTCCATTAAACCACAGTCCTTGGGTTTGAAAGGTATCAGGGAGCCACCTGGCATAAAAGGATGCTCCAGAAGTGATGGTATACATGGGGATGTGTGTGGGATTATTCTAAGTTCCTGCAAAACCTAGGATCATTATTTTTTTTCAGAGTTTGCAATCTATGAAAATCTCCCCAGAGTTTGTCAGAGAAGTTTTGCTAGAGAAGCACAGAGTGAGGCAGATGGGAACATGATCTCATTTCCTTTCCTTTCCCAGTGAAGTGCTTTCCACTCTTGCAGACAAAACTTAAATTTCTCAAGGGAAATGAAATCAATGGAAGTCTCTGGGACTTTCCCTCTTTGTTACCTATGAAAGGGACAGACTTTAGGTCTGTACTCAAGAAACTTGATCACTTTCAGCAGTGGACAGAGAGAGACTTGATATTAGCCATCACATGAATGTATACACACATGAGATATATATGTGTGTGTAAGAGTGCATTTATATGTGTGTGTATAATATATATATAAGTCCAGCTGAGTAAGTTTTCTATGTTGAATGAATACCTGGGATTCCCAGGATCAGACAGTTTGATGAAACACACTTTTGCTAAGCATTTGCTATTTTCTCCATCACTTTTATTTATTTTACTAACAATAAAGAGTGATCTTGGAGCAAGAAAGAAAATAATCATTTCTCGATGCGAAAAAGCTCTAAAATAATAAATGCCAAGAGCTCGCTGAGATGAAAGTCCAGAGGTGGTTGTCCTGGAGGAAGGGAAGCTGCTTTGTGGAAGTGCAATAATATTTTCCTTGCCTTAAGACTATGAAGGCTTTTCTGTTCAAGCTTTCCCCTGGAGCTTTTGCAGGATACGGCCGTGTTATTACACCTTTGATAGCGCACAGCCGGGCGATAGCTGCTCTAGCAGGTGTGCTAGGGGTTGTAACAAAACTTTACAGTCAGGGCTTGTTTTCAGGAATCCTTTTGATTATGCCTTTAATTACCTTTGATTTATGTACAGCGAGGTGGCAAGAGACCGCACCAGACCCACAGCAGACCCGTCCCTGTAGATGAGGTCCTGGGTGGCTCCGCAGCGTTGCAGGGTTTCTAGCTGGAGGTGGTGTGAGCCCCCAGGATGCTGAGCTGGGTATCTACGAAGGCTTTGCTGCCTGCCTTTGGCTTGCTCCTGGCTGA
Organism: Hylia prasina; assembly: GCA_013397195.1. NCBI lineage: Eukaryota > Metazoa > Chordata > Aves > Passeriformes > Sylviidae > Hylia > Hylia prasina. The sequence continues at coordinate 39,200 of VYXD01012677.1, forward strand.
AGACATTGGTCATGGTCCTCCCAGCGTTACTGAAAGCTGTCTGAACACCTTCAGATGGAGGTCTGCCTGACATCTCTGTCTGTAGAGAGCAGAATGGAAGGAAGGATAATGTTTTCCTGAAAAAAAAATGCAGAAAATAACATGAGAAGGAACTTCATGGGTGAGGGAAATGAATCCTTCACTCCTCGAGGTGTCTGAAGACAGGTTCAGCTCTTCTCTTTACATGTTGATATTTGTCACTACTTCTTAAAAATCTCCCCTTTAAGTGATTAATGCACTCATCATTAGAAATAATTTCTCATGTCTCGTCTCATGTCTCCCAGGAAAAACAGAATACTTCATAGTATCCCTAAACCACCAATTACTTATTAGTTACATGGCAAGCCCAGGAGATCACAAGTTGCCCCTCAGGCAAGCAGCCATTACCCATTATGGAAAATAATGATCTGACTTTTGGATAACTGAAAAGGGGAGGATTATGAGCAAGGAGCTTGATTTATCAGGGAACTGCCAACCAATAGCTGAGAATCACAGGGAAGGTATCTCCTCTGCCGGCAAACCACAAGGGAAGAATATGCAGTTATCAAAGGGGTTCATGAACCTGGATACATCTCTGGGGTTGCTGCTTTTCCACTGGGCACTGGCAGCCTTCTGACCTCCTACCCAATGGAATATCCAATGAGACCAGTGAGATATGAGCTCTGAATGTGAGTGTAGGCCAAGTGAGGACTTTGATCTTCAATAGGAAGAACTATACAACCTTGCCTGTCAACAGGTTTATGAGTACTGCTTTTGATTCTTCATAGTCATTTACCAAATTCATTAGCTGTGCACAAAAAGCTAACTGGCATCTTTGTCCTTGCAGACCCATTATATCCATGAGACACGTCTCTGTTTTATAAGTGACTTTCCACATGGTCATGTTCTGTATATCCTCTCTGCCCAGGAGTTTCGGAGGAGAGGAGATCTGTCCATTTGTTTTTCTCCTGGATGTGGTAGTGTGCATCGTCCTCCTTCCCATGATGTGAACGTGTGCAGTGGGAAAATGTAAATTGACTGATTTTGGTATATTGATATCTTGTTGACAGTCTTTGAGATCCTTCAAAATAATTCCTTAATTAGCTACTAATGAACATAACAGGGCTCAGTAGATTTGTAACCCCTTTTGTAGCATATTGTCCAAGATTGCCTTCCAGTCCCTAGGAAGATCCTAGATGACTCTGGATGGGAACCTGTGTCTCTGCATGGTCTGTTCCCGATTGAAGTGGGTCCCCCTCAGGGATCCTGAATCTGATTAAACTATTCCTTCACTGGATTTTCTGTTCACTATTCCACTTCTTAAAGGGAAGGATTTATCCTTTGGGTGCTCCTGCTCTTCTTTTCTCAGTCTTCCTTTCCTCAGGAAGATTCTAGCAGGCAAGCTACCATTGAATTTACTGTGCAAGCTAAATGGCTGTATATTTAGGGGAGTGCTTAGAGTAGGAATTTTGAGGGGTTAATTAGCTTCACCACTGAATGCCTGTCTCAGGATTTTGTTGCAAAGCTGTATCTGTGGTCGAAGAATGTGCAAGAGGCAATGAGTTCATATAGCTCTGGCATCCACCTGCTCCATGCCATACACCTTCGGGAGCCTGAGTGTGTGAAATGCCCAAATATCTGAGATCCTACTGCACCTTTTCTCCAAAAACATTCTGCTGACTCCAGCCTTCCCCAAGCTCTTGCTGCAGTACCCAGTTTGGCAGAGTCCTGCAAGCCATTTCTTAGGTGCTAATGACTGCACAGCCCTCATTTTGGAGACTCCTCATTGTTTGCTTCAGGTATGCCAAAAAGAGAGGGCGCGGTGCAGGCTTTGGTGAGTTGGCACCCTCTGACTTGAGTCAGTATTTTCAAACCCTCATTTTTGCAGATGGTGGAACCTGGAGCACTGGCTCTGCTCATGGTCTTTTTCCTCCTTCCTCTCCTCGTTCAAGAGGCTGGTGCATGAGGGCAGAGGATGCTGGTGGGAGCCTTTGGGATGGTGACCATCTTGGTGACATGAGGAAAAGGAAACAACACCCACATGACAAAGAACAACCCAGTGCTCCTCACAACATTGGGATGGTCCCTGGGCCATGCAAGGCCCTCATCTCTGAGAGGACAGTGTGTGTTTGAATTGTACCACTCTGCTGGGAGTTGTCTCCACTTTGCAAGCATGTCGTGACAACTAGAGCTGTTTACACCTGTGTGGGGTTGTCAGTGAAGAACGTGAAACCCGCAGCACTGAGAGGATACAGAGTCACAGCTATATATTATAATAATTATTGATGGAACCTCCTTTGCTGTGAGACCTTAGGGGCAGTGGAGCAGTTATTATAGAGAAGTGGGGACTGTATCATATAGAGTATTTAAAGTTAGGGATGTATTAATCCCACCTTGTTGGATTGCCTTACCCAAACTGCCTTCTCCTTCCTGGTAACGCTTCCTCACCTGAGATCACCCAGCTCCTGGTGACAATAGATGGGGAGGCCATGCAGCCTGGCCTCCAACCAAAGTGGGATTCTGTCACCTGCCCTGCCTCTACCATACATGACGAAGAGACTTCTGTTAGTTCGCAACCACTTCCCCCACTCCTGATTTTTTAATCCTGAAGTAAACATGCTGCAGCTACAGGACGGGTGGTATGCAGACACTGGGCCAGGACTGGCTTCCACCATGGTGGTAGGAATGGGAATTCCACTGCAGGCTAAGGGGAAGGGAGAGCCCTCCAAGCTAATGTGATGTGGGAGGTCTAATTCCTACCATCACAGGCCTGATTTGTAGGCAACAGATTATTTCACTGGCTTTCACGATGGTTTTTATATCTTAGGACTTTTTTTTTTTTAGGTTTTTTTTTCACATGAAAGCAGGAGTGTGTGGATTTTGCAGGTAAATTATAATGAAAGCTGATGGGTGCTTGTGTAGGCTTGTAGAGGGTTTGTGCACAGAAAGCAAGCAGGGGCTGGAGGGAATAGCTGAGTGCCCAGGAAGGTTTAATTAGCATATAGTGAAAAATCTAAAGGTTGTACCGAACCCCAGTTCAGTGAAAGACAAAAACTCACTGTTCTCAGAACATACCTCAGCAGCAAGCTCTGTCGCACCTGATGCAATGCTTCCCTCTTGGGCCACCCACCTCCAAGACATGATTATGCAGTGAGAAAGGAGCAGCACTTTGCACTTTCTGTTATCATGGTCCCTCTTAATTATACATGCGTAAGTGTTCAGACATGGCCACAATGAGCATGGTACACATCCAGGGGAAGTGAGATTCATCTGAGAATCTCCTACTGCTTGGCAAGCATTTATTAACTCAGGCTCCCAACACCCCCGTGAGGAAAAATGTGTCGAAACCCATTTTCAGTACTAATTTAAAAGAACAACAAACTTAAGCAAGCAAAGTGATTTGCTCAAAGCCAAAGAGCAGGTTGGTGTGAAAGAGCTTGCCTAAAAAATCCAGAATAAGGGATTTTTGCCTTTTGTCTCTTCAAATGAGGCCGTGTTCCCACGTTGCTTTGTGTTTCTACAGAAACTACAACAGGGGGGTCCCGGTTCGTGACTCAGGGGCTTGGTTCCAATCCAGAGAGCCATGTTTCCATGATTACTCCTGCTTTATGTAAAATGGCCCTTGTACAGGCTCATCTTGCTGAGCTTTTTGGCCCTGTTCCTAGGCCTGACTGCTACCATAGGGGTAGGACTGCAGGATCACATTTCCATTTTGTAAGGAGACACGCTTTCTCAGGATGTGTGGAAGCCTGCTTAATTTCAATAAGAAGTCTGCTTTAAACAGAAATGCAAGCCTAGATCTAGTGAATTATTATTATTATTATTATTATTATTACTATTAATTGCAGTAGTGCATCAAATTCCTAATCAGCAATCAGACCTCTTGTGCTAGGAAAAAACAACTGTCCTTCACAATCTCAGGTCTAGATCCACCAGTGCTTAACTTCTAATTGTGCACTAGCACACATGAGTTTTATTGAGAGGCTGTAAGTTGGGAACAAAACTGGCCTTGCAGATCTTGGCTGACATCTTTGCAGTGCAACACCCCTCCTGGGCATCCCACTGAAAAGCTGCTCTCCATGCAAGGAGAAGCTCCTTGTGAGAACTGGCCATCCCGTGCGTGCTTCGTATTGCAGGATCAAGGCTTCTATTAATGACAAGGCTTGACAGCGGGGTGAGACCTACAAAGAGAGGGAGAAGGAGGTGCTGAGGGTGCCTTGTGATTATGCAGTTGGCGTGTGTTTCTCCACCAGGCAAGGAAAAGGGAAAGAAAACCAGCTAGACTACAACAGGCATTTTTGTGCAGCATCCAGACTGCAGCCTCAGTCATGGCCTCACTTGGAAACCCCTGCAAAGTTTTAGTAACATCTGGTCTTCCAAGAACAGTGATATTTTATGCGCAGAAACTCGGTTTCACCTCTGTTTTCTACCCTATTCTTTTTTGTGTGTATGCTGATTCTGTCCTTTTTCTTCCTCTTTTTTTGGTGGTTGCCTAGTAGCTCGCAGTTGCATTCTGCCTTATCTGATTGTGCCTAGTTACAATCTTTCTCTGTGCGCCGAAGGCAACCCACCATAAGAGCATATGGAATATTTTAGTGTGCATTGTTGGTTTTTTTCTGCTCCTGTTTTTTTTTTTAATTTTTTAAATAGACTTCGGTTTTATTCCCAGCATAATTTTGTTGCCATTATGATCGTCTTTTGTCTCTGATAAAAACTGACATCCACAGCCTGCAAGCTATCTAAAGAATCAGGTGAACTGAGGAAGGGTGGGAGGGTTTGATGACTTTGGGGTGGTCTTCAGCTTAAATAACTCCAGTCCCCAAAACCCTGCATTCTGAGCAGTATTCAGCTCTTTCTCCTTCTGACATCTGACTGAAAAACCTGTGTTTAGCTCATGTAACATCCAAATTGCCTTTCTGAGGTGCCTACATCTCTCCTGAGAGTAGAGAAAGCCTCCAAAACTTGGCCTCTGAAATTCAGGCTATGCCATAGGTACAACAAAAAACCACACATGTAGCGTGCTATTCCAGTTTTGTTTTGCCATGCTGGCTTTGCTGGATGGGACAAAAAGGGAAAGTCAATGACACCTCTAGACTCTTCCTTAAGCAGTGACAGAGGAACACAGGCTGCTTTTGGCACAGCGTGACGCACAGCTAAATGAGGGCTGTTGGGCCGGCTGTTGCTGGGCTCTTGGCAAGGTCTGGTCTTCCATGTGGGTTCAGACCAGTGTTTCACACCTGGGGTGTGATCAAGGGGGAGTTGGTCATGTTGCTTTCCATAAGTTTCCTTTCTGATGGAAATTTGGCTCATGAGACGATGCTGTGTGGCGTGATGTGTGTGCATGTCTGTGTGTCTGTCTGCCTGGTAACTCTGGAAGCCATTAGCCAAATTCAATCACATTTGATATCAGGACTGTAGATGTAAAGATATGCAGCTCCTCTATGCTGCCTAAAAACAGTAGAGTACTGGAGCTGGAGATTTTGTTGAAAGAAAGACAACAATGTTAGGTCCACCCTTGTTAGACATTAGAGAATCCATACAGGAAGGACATTTTGAATGTCCTAGCTGTAGGAACAGCTTTAATGGGTTTATGCCCTATCAGATACCACAGAAATCACTGCCTGGTTCTGTTTTCTCTGCTGCACCTAATAAGTCACAAACACAAGCATAAGCTTTTTCTCTTTTCTTTTCTTTTCTTTTCTTTTCTTTTCTTTTCTTTTCTTTTCTTTTCTTTTCTTTTCTTTTCTTTTCTTTTCTTTTCTTTTCTTTTCTTTTCTTTTCTTTTCTTTTCTTTTCTTTTCTTTTCTTTTCTTTTCTTTTCTTTTCTTTTCTTTTCTTTTCTTTTCTTTTCTTTTCTTTTCTTTTCTTTTCTTTTCTTTTCTTTTCTTTTCTTTTCTTTTCTTTTCTTTTCTTTTCTTTTCTTTTCTTTTCTTTTCTTTTCTTTTCTTTTCTTTTCTTTTCTTTTCTTTTCTTTTCTTTTCTTTTCTTTTCTTTTCTTTTCTTTTCTTTTCTTTTCTTTTCTTTTCTTTTCTTTTCTTTTCTTTTCTTTTCTTTTCTTTTCTTTTCTTTTCTTTTCTTTTCTTTTCTTTTCTTTTCTTTTCTTTTCTTTTCTTTTCTTTTCTTTTCTTTTCTTTTCTTTTCTTTTCTTTTCTTTTCTTTTCTTTTCTTTTCTTTTCTTTTCTTTTCTTTTCTTTTCTTTTCTTTTCTTTTCTTTTCTTTTCTTTNTTCTTTCTTTTCTTTTCTTTCTTTTCTTTCTTTTCTTTCTTTTCTTTCTTTTCTTTTCTTTCTTTCTTTTCTTTTCTTTCTTTCTTTTCTTTCTTTTCTTTCTTTTCTTTCTTTTCCTTCTTTCCTTCTTTCCTTCTTTCCTTCCTTCTTTCCTTCTTTCCTTCTTTCCTTCCTTCTTTCCTTCTTTCCTTCTTTCCTTCTTTCTTTCCTTCTTTCCTTCTTTCCTTCTTTCCTTCTTTCCTTCTTTCCTTTCGTTTCTTTCTTTTCTTCTTTTCTCTCTCATTATCTCTCTTTCTCTCTTTTTTTTTCACTAATAAGGGAGCTCCTGCTGCAACCTTAGTGCTGTTAGAAGCCAACCAACCAGGAGATAAAAATCACTTGGACACGAGTTCCATGAGACCTGCTGTCCACCTACTATTTTTTCCCTCTTCTAATGCTTGGAAAGGGAGTTCCAGAAGGTGTAAGAAACACTTATTATCTTATTATTTGAGGTAAATCTAATCAGCAGGTGATCTGTCATAATGACATTTCTCCGAATATAAGAGGAGAAAACCCCTGGGGACATGACAGTGATAAGTTTCCCACCCAAGACAAACCAAGGTGAGCCCTATTGGGTCAGAGTGTGACTGATCACTGTGGTTGTACCCTGTCACATATCTTGCAAGGAAGCTCACATCTTCTTGTGGGTAGGTTAGTACTGTTTCTCATTATTAATATGGCTCTGTAGGTGTGCCAGGCCCTTTCCAGACTAATTAAATAAAAGGTCTCTGCCCCAAGGAACTAACCCAGCAAGGGATGACAATAAACAACAAGAGGAAGAGGGTTACGCAAGTGAAAGATGAGGAGATACATCTCATGTTGTACCAGTATGTTGGGCCAAATCCTCAAGTAATTACATAAAGCCCAATTTTGCCAAGTTGTTCATTGTTAAGTTGCTCCACCCTCACGTAAGAAATCCCATTGAATTCACTTAATGAGAAAAAAATACTGAGTTTTACTGAGAGGGGAATTATCACACCTGCAGCTCAAGAAAGTGGATCTGGTTGTGGGGAAAGCTTTATCAGCAGGTAAAGAGTACAACTGAGCTTTAAGCTGTTACCTGGGTGATACATGGATATTTAATTTTATTAAGGACTGCAACAAGGTGGAACGACGCACTCGGATTCCCTTAAAATTAATTATTTTCAGGTTCAGTCATTATTATTGGATGTTACAAGGGACTTAGGAATAAATGGGAGAGAACTGCCCTTGAGAATCCAGCTTCATATCTTTAAAACTGGATCTTCTGCATCAGCTATCAATTCCCATCTCTCCCTCAGAAAGACCTTGTCTGAGAGGTTCCCTCCTTCCTGAAGCCACAATGACTCACATTTACAGTTGACATTCAAGGAACAAAGAAGTCTTCAGCATCTATCTTGATGTTCGTTTGGGCCAAGATGGCAAGTCCCAATCTGCTTTGCTTTGAGCTTGGAAGAGAGAGGGGCTGATGCTATAAAGATCAAAGCAGGTCCAGACTCCCCTGACGTTATTCTGCTTAAATGCAAGGTTTGGGGATAATTCCCAGTTCTAGTTTCAGGAAAATCTCCTACATTTCAGCTGTGAGTTTTGGTCTTTCAAAGAAGCAAATGATCCTGTACCAAAGGAATCTAGGTCTATGGCAAATAACAGCTTTGGTGTCGAGATCTCTTTTTTTTCCCACTGGATCTAGGCCATAGACAGCTGAAATACAATTCCGAGAAGTGGGCAAACAACTGCAGGGAGGGAATAGCTGGGAGTGGGACTGGGTTCAGGTACGTAGGTTGAAGGCAAAGGAAACTTTGTGTATGTTGGCTCTGAAACCATGTGAGGTAGAGGGTGGTACAGAGAAAAACTCAGACGGTAGCTCACCTCCCTCTTCCCCTGGGGCAAATGCCTTATTTTCAGTTAGGAATGGATACATAATAAAGGAGCCAGCTCTGTTGCTGTCATGATGCAGAACCTGGCAGTGCCTGTTTCAGAATGCTGGCTTAAGCATAAACAATACCACATGAGAACAGGGAGAATGATGATGGACCCAAAATTTGCTAAACTACTTGCAGAGCACACATTTTGTCTGTGCTCTGACAGGTGGGGCTCTCACAAAGCTCCCTGAGGCCCATGTGCTCCCAAGGGACTTTCTGCCCTCAATGAGCAGGATGCTGAGACTCCGTTGTTCCCTTTTGGATGAGGTCAGCTCACAGAGAAGAAGGGGCAGGACATCAGGGATCCTATCAAGAACCTCCAGCTGATGTGGTACCCTGTGAACACTAGGGCCTTGCATTTGTCAGTCCACAGTCACCGCTTGTCCCACCTCCTGACCAATGCTGCCCAGCCAATCCAGCCCTGACAGGGTATGGATATGCATCCCAGGAAGCACAGATGGATGTCTGCTCAGCACCATCGAGGACTTGAGTTACCCCAGGCTCCTGTTTGTGCTGCCTGTCAGAAATGAAATAACCCGGTGGCTCAGGCAGGGGACTCAAAAGGGAAACTGATACAGAACAGTTAATACAACACCAGTCCTTTACACTGAGGATGAGCCAGTCACTTCTGAGCAACATAAGAAATCCACTCCAGCTGAAAAGCATATGTTTCTTTTCTCTTTACAGCAAAGCTCCCGTTTCAGGCACAGGTATTATTTGTTTCTCGAAATCCCCTTTCCTTGTGTCTGCTTCGCTGACCTGATCATCTGAGAGCCCTGAGAGTGGTAGTTATCCCTTCCTACTATTGTTTGCTCTCAAGACCAGTTTGGAAGTGCTGCGTGCATGTGTGTTTGCTTTGTTTCTCTTGCTAGTTGTTGCTGGTATTTTTTTCCTTTTCTTTTCTCTGGGCTTGAGTGTACACAAATACAACAAAGAAATCAGAAGCGGGAGGACTGTGGCATGCAAATCTGTCAGTGTGTTATTCAATTAGTGTATTGTTACAAGCGAAACACCAGCAGCCTGGTGAGAAAAAGGAAGTGCCAGGTGCTAAAAGGACAACTACACAGTTTTTGGTGTAGCATACCAGACAGGTTTTTCTGTCTTCAAGAAGTTTACTTGTTCTTTCTCATATACAGATGAGTAAAACCGGAGGGCATCTCTTGATTCTCCAAGTTGTATTTCTTCTCTCTTTTAATTCTTCCATGAGCTGAAAATGGTTCATGTGGAAGAAAGTTTCTTGGTGTGTTTTTGCTCTCATAGCACTAACTGGAAGTTGTTCAGGTCTTTCACCTTAGTCTTTCTTCCACCAGCCTGTGTTTATTTAGTTGCAGTTTATGCCATTTGTTGTGCTCATGCTGTCTTCTAGTTTAAATAGATTTTTTTTTCCTCCCTATTTGCTCTCCTCTCTCTCAGCACTGTTGTCCCAGTCCTTGCTTTGTTCAGCTAAACAAGCCAAGATGTATCGACTTTTTCTGTGTCATGGGTTCACCATTTCCTGACACATCTCAGCACTGTAGCTTTGTAGTGTGAGTTCATCTCTCCTAAATACAGGTAACTAGGATCTGTTTTGCTGCTTTGGAGGTTGTCCTCCATGTGTTTTGTGCAAATCAAGACAGAAATTCCCCTCTCCTTATGGGAAATACTTTATGAGGCACATTTTTGGTAGCCATGTCACTTGCTCTCTTTGAATGCTTGATCCAGTTCTGTTTAACACTGTATGAACGATCTGCAGGAGGGCACTGAGTGCATCCTCAGTGAGTTCTCAGATGACACTAAGTTGGGTGGGAGTGTTGATCAGCTGGAGGGTGGCAAGGCCCTGCAGAGGGACCTGGACAGGCTGGATCCATGGGCTGAGGACAATTGGATGAGGTTCAACAAGGCAAAGTGGTGGGTCCTGCCCTTGGGTCACAACAACCCCTTGCAGTGCCACAGGCTTGGGGAAGAGTGTCTGAACAGGACCTGGAGATGTTAGTTGACAGCTGGATGAGTCAGCTGTGCCCAGGTGGCCAAGAAGCCCAGTGACATCCTGGCTTGGATCAAAAATAGTGTGGCCAGTAGGACCAGGACAGTGATTGTACCCCTGACCTCCACACTGGTGAGGACACACCTCAATCCCGTGTTCAGTTTTGGGCTCCTGTATTAGATGAACTTTAAAGGTCTCTTCCAAGGTAAACTTCTCTATAAGTCTATAAAGAAAGACATTGAGGTGCTGGAGTGTGTCCAGAGATGGAAAAAGAAGCTGGTGAAGTGTCTAGAGAGTAAGTAACATAAGGAGCAGCTAAGGGAACTGGGGTTGTTTAGTCTGTAAAAAAGGAGAATTAAGGGGGACCTTATTGCCTTCTACAACTACCTGGAAGGAGGCTGTAATGAGGTGGGGGTTGATTTTTCTCTGAAAAAATGAGTGACAGGACAAGAGGAAATGGCTTCAAGTCGTGCCAGCGAAGATTTACATTGACTGTGAGGAAAAATGTCTTCAGCACTTGAATAGTTTTCCCAGGCAAGCAGTGGAGTCACCATTCCTGGAGGAATTGAAAAGACATGTAGATGTAGCATGTGGGGATATGATTTAATGATGGCCTTGGCAGTCCTGGGTTAATGGTTGGACTCGGTGACCTAACAGGTCTCTTTCAAATTAAATGATTCTTTGATTCTATGATCCATGCATCCCACTTTTCAGAAATAAATTCAGTCCCCAAACTGATTTCTGAAGAACTGTAGTCATAATTTCCTTCCAGCTCAGTTCCTCCTCTCTCAACATCACCTGTTTTAATTTCTAATGTAGTGACTCTCCTTTCCATCATAAAATTCCTCTCCTGTTCTCCATATTCTACCACTTAATAATTTCTTATGAGTACTATATCAAATGCTTTACTGAAGTCCAGCGAGATTAGACCTTCTACATTGTCTTCTTTAGAAAATTAGTGATCTATCAAAGCAAATGATTAGGTCAGTTGAGCGTGATCTATTTGTTCTAAAATGTGTTTTATTGCAATTTTCATTTACATCCATTCCTTTAATTATTCTTTATGGCTGATTGTGTTCCATAATCTGATTTATTGCTCATGCCAGCCTACATCTTCTGGTTTAACTCCTTTAGCTTAGGACTTTGTACCTTTTAAAGTTATTTACAGTCAAATTTTGTGCCTATATTTAGACAAGTAAATAAAATGGTCTGGGGTTCATTCTCTGATCCAAAAATCATAGCAAGGCATGGCTTGAGACAGTACACCTACACTTTAAAATCCAGCTTGCCACCAAAAAAAAAGTTGTCCCATGGGTACTCTGTACTGGGAATAATGCACATGATATCTTCTCAACCACACCTCAGCATGTCAGGTGCCACAGGACAAAACTTGCTGGGGACAGAGCTAAGAGCAGGGCAATCACATGCCCTGGCCTTGTTTAATATGCTAGTTTAGGCAAAACTGATGATTCTTTCTGCCTTCTCTCAGACCTCTGCGGGGAGATTGTTTACTTTTCCCTTGAGCCACTGGCAATTTCAAGAAAATGCTTCATACTCCCATCCCTCTTTTCCATTAGCCTTTATGCCTTTAAGCCTGTGTTCAGCATTCCCATCCTTTACTGGAAACTTTAGTGATTTGTTTGCATTTCCTTTGCAAATTCCAAGTGGGTTTGACTTGTGGCAATTCTTCCACTCGGTGCCTTTGTTTCAGCCATCATATTTCAGCGATTAAAAGTTTCAGTATCTAGTTTGGGATGGGGGCAAACCTGTCTCTCCACAGTTTACGGATGACCTGAAGCACTCATCTCCCTTCTGATCCCTCAGAAACTGGGGGAGAAAAGTGTCATCCTATATTTAAATAACCCTCTCTTTATTTGCTCACTCTTATTCTCACCACAATGAATTACTAACAAGAAAATTGAATGTTTAGGTGAGGCCTTCAATCCAGAGGCAGCTCTATTGGATCAATGGTGATTTTTGCTGGCTGAGACCTGTGCCCGCAGGTTTCCCTGAAGAACCAGGATGAGAAAGGTTTGAGGCCATTTTTTTCCTACACAATTCAGACACGAACGGGATTGTTGATCCCATGTACAGATTTTTTTCCTCCCCACCCCTGTGACGTGAAGCAGCATAAGGCTGCACATTTCAGCTACTTTTTGGATAGAGGCAATAATTTCTTAATTTGCCCTGAAGGAGCACGCGCATAAATGGGGAGGAAAAAGAATTAAGAGCTTGTGGAATTGATTGGAGGAGAGATGCATCTTGTTTAAACTAGAAGTGAAAATATATTCCAAAGGAGAAATCATTAGCATTTTCATTAAATGCCAAAGAGTGTGACTATTAGACCTACCTCAGGCAACCCTGAGGTTGAAAACTTTTCAACAAGATTTAATTGATCCAGATGGATTGAGGTTGTTTTTGTTTTTACCCCTTCCACCCTTCTACCCCCTGCTTAAATCTCTGTACTCCATCACCTGTGAGAAAACCCCAAACCGAACCAAATTAAAATAAATAAACAATGCCTTCAGCCCACGCCCTGGAATGAAAACTGCAGTGTAATATGAAATGTGTCCTGATCATCTTGTTATGGAGCCTGGTGACTCACCAACTGCTACAATTGGGGTTAGATAAAATAAAGGGATTATAATTAAGGAGGCAGCAGGAGGATGTTCACTGGGCAGTCAGAGGGAGGCAGGCCCATTACAGACCTAGGAGCCCTGACAGGGGTGTGTGGACAGGGGACTCTGCTGTGGGATTTGCAACAGTGGATCTGCTTAAAAGGACACAACAGGACATAACAGGGCCCAGCTTGGCTGAGCTACTCCAGCATACTGGGAGGAGGAGATCCCCAGCTCCTGTTTGGTCTTCTGTAGGTATTCCCAAAGGTGCACAGTTCCCAGCTATTGTGAAGATGGCTCACCTGCCAGTCCTGGTTAAGGGAAGTCCTGGAAACATTGCTTGAGTTGTTGAGGATTTGGCATTATTTCTGGGTAGGATTTTGATCCTGAACCTTGATGTAGGGCCCTTTTTCCCTTGAAGAGAAATTTGAATCAGCCCTCTGGACCCATCAGAAACTCACCTCTGGTGAGTAGGGCCAGTGCAGGCACATCCTCCAGAGCAGGGGGGAGCATGTTTACTGTTGATGGGGAGGAAGACAAGACCTTGGTGGCACATGACTGTTAGGTTTAGACTACATACTTGGCACAGAGGCAGTAATATTTTAGCCTGTTGGATACAAGATCATGCAGTATGCAGGCAGGTTGGGCCTTCCAATATTTACCATACCAATAGAGACATTCTTTCTCTCCTTGTGTTCTCGGTTAGATTTTTGGGCTCTTGGATTCCTGAAGAAAAATGACTGCAGAAACAATTCTGTTAAAATCTCCTGGGTACTTCCCATATTACTTCCAGCAGCCTGAGTGAGCTGGCCTCAAAGTCCAAAAGCCAGGTGGATGGTACGATGGTGTTTCACGTGACAACATGCCAGAGCAGGGCCACAAATGATCTATGGACAGTGCAAATGCTTCTTATGTAAGCCCATGTGAGCCATTTGCCTGGGTGCAAAGCACCTGATGCTTCAGTTTCGGATGACTTAATACCTCCAGTAATTATCCAAAAGAGCTCTGAACACTCTCATGATTAAATATCAGGTCAGAACTGGACCTGAGATGAAATCTGTAAAAAATGCAGTCATGTTTGGAAGGGGTTGCAGGAGTCATCCAGGGCTGTGACTGCGGTATCAGAGTTTCTTGGAAGGAAAATGTGATGATTTCTCTAGCAAAAACAATAATGGGAGTTTTGGTAGGATGTTCTGTGTTATTCCCCAGGCTGGAGTTTTGCCAGGACATAGGAATTTGAGTGCCTGAATGCAATGCTTCACTGATGGAGTTGGTAGCTGGCTGAGCCTGAAGCTTGCTCCAAAACTTCACCCTGGATTCAGCCACGTGTGACCCTGTTTCCTCATACTGCTCTGCCCATCAGCATCTGCCTGTTGTCACTCATCTGTCACTTACACTGGAAAAGCCCTGGGGCTGGTATCCCCTCTTTGTTCAGGGCTTGTGCAGCCACTTGCACAACGAGTCCTGTGGTAACACGGCCAAACAACAATTGCTAAGGGTGAAAGATGGCCAGGTCACAGATGGCAAAACCAGTCCTCAGGACTGGCTGTGTAATAGAATAACAACAACAAATTCATAATAATAATGGCAGGAGTAATGAATGGTTATATTCAAATGTTAGCTAGCTGGAGCTCGCCGCTTGTTTCTTCTGCAGTTACAATAAAATTTATTCTCCTTGCTGAACAAGTATTTGCCTGCCTTGCCAATGTGCTAATTCGGCTCCTCACAGTTTTTCTATTTGCTTTGCTGTATCTTTCTCAATTAAAAGAAAAAAATAAAAAAAGAAGAAATAAAAATCAAATCACATGGCATCAAAGAGCTACATCAGGAGGTCATTGCATCAAATGCTACCGCTAGCTTAATAAAGGAACTGACTAATATACCCATTAGTGGTGCTCGTTGCTAATGCCCAATCAGATAATGAAATTGAAATATCATGTTTTAGGGTGTAATCAGGATCCCTGCAGGTGCTGGGATGGAATTGCCCCATAGGTACAGCATTACACAGTTAACTAGGTGTGTTACTTGACAGGGTGTTTCAGCTTCCCAAGCCTGCGGGTAGGAAGAGATGAGCAGGACTGTCAGCATAGCTAGTGAGAATGGGGAATTGGGTTGGAAACAAGGGAAAAAAAGCTGAGGTGACCTGGGTTAAAGTGGATTGAGGCAGCTGGGAACAAATGGCAAGTGTCAAGGCACCTAGGGGACTGTCTGGGACCAGGATGTGTGTGTGGAGATGCAGTGCTGGCCCTTTGGGAGGACACACCATGCTGCCTACAGAGGAGGAGCTCCTTAGGTTGGCTGGTGGGTGTGTGCAGATAAATATCCCTGAAGCAGGACTTCTGGGAACATCAAGGGCTTCACCACCTACCTGGCATTTAAAAAGTGGAGAAGAAAAGACCAGTGTGGATGCAAAATCCCCATGTGTGAAATTGGAGCAGGGGGTCCTGCTAGACCACCCCTGAGTGGGGGCACCAAGCTGCTTTTATCCCTGGCTCTGAGTTGCAAAGCCCTTGGTTAGCAGGCAGGAGCAAGAAGGGATGGTCCTTGCTTCCCTGGGTCTACAGTGTCATCTACACAATCCCCAGTGTCCCAGAGAAGGTGCAATAGCAGTCTCATGGTCCAGGGATGACAGACAAGCATATCACAAGCCTTGCACCAGCTTTCTCTTCCCCAACTCAAACATTTGTCGTCTAAGTTTTCCACTAAGTGGCTAAGTCCATAGAAGTTTGCAGCACTCTTTTTTAAATTACATTTTTTAAAATAGAAAAAATGAAAACACATAAAAATATCCAAACCCAGCCCAATCAATGCTACCAGATTTTGGGTAAACTGGGCTGAATGACAAGGGTTTTCCAGAGGAATTTGTTCTGTATGGAAGTTAACTTTAAACACTTTTCTTCATTGCCAGATGATTTAATACTTGATGAGCCAATGAAAGACTTCAGAGACGCTCAAATTACTTCCTAAGTTGCTCACAGAATATGTTCTGCTGAGACAACACCACGCTAGAGACTTCAGTGGGATTAGCAGTAAAGCAAAGTTTTGTTTTACTAGAGTATTTTAGATTCTCTTCCAATCTTTATTTCTTTTTATTTTTTTCTCCCTCCTGCTCCTAATTAATTAATAATAAAATCTTACATGACAATAACAATCCCTCCTGGCTAGTGTCTCTCAACACTTTCTATTTGTCCTCTTCCTTCAGCTTCCCAGAACTCCCTCCTTACACTTTTTTTTCATGTACTGTCCTGGAAAGATAGTTCATATCCTTTCAGAAGAAGCAGTGATCTCACCCAGTACTTACCTACTGTCAAGTCCTTCAGAAGAGGGATAAAAGAGGTGGGGAAGAGGAAAGCAAATGTCCCTTCCTTGGGTTTCTCACAGAAAAATCTTTTCTTAACTCCAGGAGAGGGCTCAGGGCTGTGAATTATCTGGGAAGGGAGATGTCCTTTTGCTGCCCAGAATATGGTAACTGTCCTATCCTACAGGAGACAGGATTTAAAACATTTCATTTTTTCATCTTTTCCCCTTGGCATTCTCTATCTGCTAATTTAGGCAGGATCCTGACCATGTGCAGACAGACTGCTATGAAACCTGTTTTTAGATGGATTCTACAGGGAGATCCATGGGAATCAGGTCCCTATATAATTATACTTAAACACCTAAAGCTATGGCTGTGTTGATAAACTAAACAGGGCCAGGGCTCAAGCCCAGGTAGTGGCACATGATCTCCCAAGCTCTCCAACCTTTAGCATGGTCCCTGGTGATGGTTTTGTCCTGTTCCAACTAGCACTCTCACAGACAATGCCTGGGCACAGTCCAGGGACAGCCTGGGCCAAGGAGCATCACCACAGGCAGTTCAGATGCAGCCCCCAGTTTTGGAAGGAAAGGCACTTATCAGCATGGACGCAAACTGGTCTGTGCCAATTGGCCTCTGGGCCAGAGAACAGCCCCATGCATGTCTTATTTACTAGAATAGATGAAGTTAAATGCTTCCAAGAATGTAGCCTGAGATGCTGACTTGGGAGCGTGGATGGGATCATAGTACTGGGAAAAAAAAGAGGATAAAAGTGGTGATTGGTTTTTCCAAATATTAACCAGTTCCTTCCTACAGATCTGCTGTGCACAGTTTCATTTCCAGAAACCCTAAAAGGGATGAGACTTCTTATTGTCCTTTTCTCTGCTGCTGTTTTCTTGTACAATCATAATCCTCTAGTGGCCACTTCCCAGATAAAGCAGTATGAAAGTCATGAAGGTGGACAACTAGGGTAGCAAGTCAGGAGTATTTAATACTGGAATAGAAGTGTATTTTTTACCTGGAACAAGGTGTTCTGGTGTTTTCCTTCAGGCTCTTGTCAGGAATGTTTGATGCTTCTGTCATAACTTGGTGGAACAAGATTTTTCACTCCCTCCAATCTGCTCCAGTGCAATACTGGGTGGAAGGTCGTAATAAGACTTCAGTGGTGGTGGTGGTGAGAATAAATCTGGGGACATGACACTGGCCCATTCTCACAACATGAAATGAAAGTTGGTGTATTGGTATCCCTTGTCATGAGCACTCAACTTCCTGGGTGAACAACGGAGCCTGTGTTTGGTCAGCACCTCTGGAGGGGTGTCCTTGTCCCCTGCCAGCTCACCAAGCAACGTGACACCACAAGCACTGAACCCCACACCTCCCCACATGCCTCAGCCTGGGGATCTGTACTCAAAACTCCTTACTGCAATCATCTTGACATTAACCTTTAGGGGAGGTTCTCAGCCCATTGGTAATTTGGTGAATTGGACAAAATAGTAGGAAAGAAAAAAAAGAGAAGCTTTTAAGTTCTGACTTTGGAACTTATTTTGACTTAATCCACTCAGATTTCTGCCCATATAGAATTTAAATTTCTTGCATTAGAAATTAGTTGTCTATAATACATGCACGTGGTGCGTGTGTGTATTACAAACGGAGGTGTGTGTAACAGATGAGTGTGTGTGTGTATTCTTTATCACAGGGTGGATACATCATGTTGTAATCTCTGATTCCTGGGGCAGTGGAGACCCTGTTTAAAACCGTGGTCCTGCTGGGCTGAGACTTGTGGCTGCTCAGTGATGAGTGCCCAGGTGTCAGCAGTCATCTGGCCTGAGGGGTGAAGGATCAGCCTCACAGCCTCTTCTCAGGATCCTGCTTCCTCAAGGGCATTTCTCTCTGGTGTGTGTACCAGGATGTCTGGAGGCAAAGTCCCCACTCCTGTACGTGTCATTTGGGTGTCTGGAGGTGACACGGTTAAGGCTGAAGAAGAAGAGAGTGGCAGAACTTAGCTAAGCCCAGCCTGACGGAGTTATCAGTTGTGATCTTAACTAGAAGGTCCTTTTTCTGCTCACTTACCCTTGCACACACGCACATAATTGCAGTGTGAATTCATAATATAAACCATGATGTAATAGACACCAACTCAACTCAACTTAATTACTGTACAAATGAACAACAACTTAAATCACAAGCAGAGTCCCATTAAAAGTAATCAGATCCTGGGTGGGGAGATGGTTAAAGGTGGTGTTTGAACTCCAAAGAAAAATATGCTCTTGTTTGGACATAATTTGATTTTTTTATTGTTATTTTTTCTTCCACAATGTATTTTTGCTCGCTCTCTCTCTCCCCCTCTCCCTGGCTCTCTCTCATTTTAATTTTTTCAACCTTTTCCTGATAAACCAAACTAGTCTAGACATATCTTTTGAGAGCAAATGTTCTTTAAGCTATGTTCATTCCTTGTGAGTTTGTACGTTAATCATTAAATATAATTAATTAGAACATCTTGTAATTAACTTGGAAAGCAAAATTATACAAGGGAATGAGTTTTGTAACCACATCACATTTGAAATAAAAATAAAACTTAGACTAAAAGGAATAACTGCTCTTTGGAATTAGATGAGTAACAATGTTGGATTGGCTCCCCCGAAGCTGTGATGTTGGCTCTGAACTCATTCACACATATCAGCCATATTTCACATTGACACATTCACTCACACACACACAAGTGTGCACACACCCTCGTGCCACAGTCCAGAGTTAGCTCACTACAGGGATGCTTTAAACCACCCCTCTGCCTTCCCGTGCCTCGGCACAGTGGAGGGAATTGGCAAACATGCCATCAAACAGCCTTAGGGTTGCTCTGACTTGCCCTGACTAGTTCAGATGGCCCTTGGGGTGTGATACTGGCTGGAAATTGTGGCATTTCATGTCAGGCTTTGCTGCCAAGGCAGGTGAGAGCTGGCAGGAGCTGGCAGACAGCTGGCCATGGGTCTACCCCACAGTGGAGATTCCTGGTCCAAAGAATCCTCACATACATGCTGGGACCCTTTCCCAAGTCCACCAGTTCTCAAAAAAACTGGTCCTGGGCTGACCTGTGGAGCACAACTAATGAACCCCCTTAGGTCTGGCTCAACAAAACGGGGAATCTCCTCTTGCCAAACAATTGTTCTTATCAAAAGTTGAATACCGCAGTTATTTCCTTGTGAGTGCGAAGAGTTCTGCCATCCTTGCTTGACTGAATAACTTGGAGACGTCCTTGAGCAAGAAACTTCACTGTGCCCAATACAAACATACCTGCTCATGGCTGCTGCAGCATCCCACAGTGAGATACTGGGCCTGGGGCCTTTGGGTCAAGAAGACTGCGAGGCCTGCAGGGACAGCACTCCTGGGGATTCCTCATTTGACTTCCTGGAAAGTGTCAGGGAGGCTTGAAGTGACTGTACATCAGCTCCTGGTGCTTTGCTGGGCTCTGCCACTTGCTCTCCATATGGCCTGGGGCATGTCATTTCACCTCTGCTTTTCCTTCCTCTCTGTCCTTGCTGAGTACATGGTTTTGGGAAGATCATCCTCCCTCTACACACTGGACTGTTGGCCAAAAGGGCTCTTTCCCCTCTGTCACGTCTTCAAATGGGACAATGCCTTCCCCAGTTGCTGACATCTGCTGAAACTGGACAGAGGACTTAATTTCGCTGAGCTTGCTCTTGAATTTTGCCTTTTGCTCTTTTGGCAGGAGGATGCCACAATGCTACAAAACCTCTCTCCAATTGCACTTCCACACTCCACAGCCAGGCAGTCACTTGGCTGTGCTGCTCATCACCACCTAAGTGAAGAAATTGTCCTCCCATTTTTGTGGTTGGTTTTCAGGCCAATGGGCAGGAGGCAGCTGGGGAGGAGAGGGGCTAAGGTGGAGAACAGCAGTGGTGGAGCAGGAGAAAGGCTCCTCACAAGATGGGAAAATGAAAGATGGAATCATCTGGAAGTCCCAAAACCCACTGAGTGGAGAGACATCATAGGTGACTGCAGCAAGGCAAAGTCCTTTTCTCTACTGGGATTATGAGATGAGTAACCAAAAGACTTTGAAAGGTGGCCTTGGACATCCCTTTCTATTCCTCAGGAGATTCCTGCTTTTTGCCAAGCTCTGAAACTCCTTGTTGACCCTCTTCACTGGTTCTTAGGCTGGAAATCAGCTAAGAAGCCATCCCTCAGGTAAAACTTGCTCAGTTTGTGGAGGGTTAATTAATTTTCAGGAGGCTCAAAAATATAATCACCCCCTTGGTGAGCAGGGTGTGTTTTCTGGCTGGGATGGAGGGGGAGAGGCACTGGGAACACAACTGTGATCTCCTTGACTCCTGCTCCTCCCTGCCTGTGGGTAGCACCCTGCCACTGGGCAGGCACCAGGGGTGGGATGCAGCTTGCCTAATGCTGAGCAGGTTGATTTTACACAGCTAGGGTAAACCAGACGGGTTGTAGGACCTTCCCCAGGTAGATGGGAGGAACAGGCACCTCATGGAGAAGTGCATCCTATGGTAACAGGGGGCTAATTCCCACCCAGTTCAGCTACTCAGGGTGACAAATGAAGTGTCCATCCTTTCCTCAATAGTGACATGAATCCCACACCCTAAAAGGAACTGGAGCTGGAGTTATCTCTCTGGAGAGGAGCTTTCCACTTTCTCACCTCCACTTTAGCTGCATCTGCTCTTCTCTGTCTCTTAGCTTTGGCAAAACTCCCATTTCAGAGCAAGATAAGCCTGATCCTGGCATGTAAGAAAAGGTCTTCTCTGTATGGGACAAAACACCTGCCCACATTTATTGTTTTGCAGATACAAGGCACCATGAATAAATGAGGGAGCATGCATATGCCCCAGGAACAACAGCACTGAGGGACAATTAAAAAAAAAAAAAAGTCCAAGAGAGATGTGACAGTAGTTTTGAATAGAGCTGACACTGAGCAAACACTCTGCACAATGTGGAGGGTGATATAATATCCTGCCCTTTCAGAGTGTCACTGTGACACATATTTAACATTCATTGGCAGCAGCAGCCTGGCTTGCTCTTCACACAGCAAGGTGCTGTGCATATATCTAGGAAAAAAAGATAGTTAAAGAGATGCACCCAGTTCACTGCCCTTTCTTGTGTGGGTGTAAATCTACCTTAGTGGAACCCATGGGAGTTTTACGACTGATTTCAGTCCCTATTAACCTCCCTGATGAGTAGTAGGAAATTAGGCATGTGTGGAGGGAAGGGTACTTATGAAAAGCAAGGTCTAATGAGAACCCGGTTTCAGAGTTAATTATGGAACAACTATTGCCGCTCCCTAACCCAATGCTGCGCCTGATTCTGATCTTGCAGCATGGGAAAGAGAGATACTTTATACCCATGGGGGCTCTTGGGCTGCACATGGCTCTTGAGCAATTTAGGTGCATTTATGCTGGGTGATATCATGTGATCGGCAGTGGGACTGCACCGATGCTGGGCTGCTGGGTAATCTGTGGGATGAAGCAAATCAGCAGGGCTTGCCAGGTCATGCCCAGCCCCATCCCATCCCACAGAGCTGCAGAGAGACAGAGGAGAGCTGTTGTTATCTCCTCGGAGAACCACTCCTGCTGCTCTCCCTCCCTTCACTCTCTGATGTGCCTGATATGTGTCTTCTGTCTCTGGGCTGAATGAAAGGTGTTGGTAGATGGTTTGTAAGGTCAGCAAGATGGGCCAGCGTCGGGATCAATTGAGCAGCACCCGCGTGTGTATGTAATCAGGATCTGACCTTCTACTAATTAAAAAGCTTAAACAAACACATGCAAATGAGGCAGATATGAACACGCAGGTGGACTGCTGGAAACAACACCCTCCACTCCTCCAATTGAGGGGGCAGCCGGTCCCAGCACTCCCTTTTGTTTTGTTGTTTCCACAAAGAAGCTGCCTGTGTTGTGGGGAAGTTTCCCCTTGGTTGAGTTTGGCGTGTATGGTCCTGGGGCATAAACAGCCTCTTGTCCCATGACACATGCTTGCCCTGGGATTACACACACAGAGCTTGTCAGGGACAAGCACAAAATCCTTCATTGGGAGTGTAAGTAAAAGCCACTTTCCCATTTCTGTTGGCCTCATGTTGGCCTTGTCAGGGACAAGCACAAAATCCTTCATTGGGAGTGTAAGTAAAAGCCACTTTCCCATTTCTGTTGGCCTCATGTTTGATGGGCTGGGAGCCTTTCTGGGAGAGAAGCACGTGACAGATTTTTCTGGGTCTGATTCTTTTGTCCATGAGGGCCCAGTACATGGCAGCCCTAAGAAAACCTTCTGGGAAAGGTCGATTTCTTGCTCTAAGAAAGGTGCATAAAACACAGGCAAAAGCTCTGGGGCCTTTAAACACAAATCAAGATGAAATTTATCATATTTTTCAGTACAAATCACATTCTTATAAATACTTGCACTGCTCTTGTCACTGCACCTCCAGAGTCCTTTGAGAATAGGGATTTTTCCCACTAACATAAACGGTCCTTTGATAATGGAAAATTTGCCTGAGTAAAGGCTGACTGTTTAATGCTGTGATTAAGTCATTGCTTTCATCTGGCATAGCTCTTGAAAAATCTCCTGGAAAGAGTTACTGGAAGGGTCCTTTGGGTTCCCTTTTCCCTAGAGCCACTCATTCCCTTTGTGCTTACAGTAATGTTCATGGGTCTGGATGGTGATACAGATCAGGGAACTGATCTGGCCATAAACTTAGCTGGCCGAAAAAAAGGGAAACAAACAAACAAAAAACCCCAAATAAAAAACCCTAAAGCCTCAATATTTTTTAGCATTGTGTCAACATGAGATCCTCTGTCAGTCAGAGGGAGATGATGGGGAAGAGAGGAGGCCGTGGATGTGGTTGAGGCAGTCCTGTTTATTGTACATAGTTAACAGAAAATTGCTGGTGCATGGAGGACACTGTGCTGAGCACCAACCTCCAACCCACCTTCCAGCTTGTGTACAGGACAGTTAATATCTACCAGATGCCCGACATACTCAGCAAAACTTACACTTGAAATGCCAGGCTGTGCATCAGGTTTGGACACCAGGAGTGGAGCATGTCATACTCCAATTTGCTACAGTGAAGGGAATTTGATAAGAAACAGAGGGAAGTCTGCTCAACAAAATTTCCTATGAGTTTTGCATTCATAGTTGGTTTTGTTACTTCTTAACATGAGACTATGCTGTATTTTATTTTGGGTAGCACTGATTGTGGAAGGAACATCAGATCTCTTCCACCAATTCCTTTGGAAAACAGCATCAGACATCTTCCACATCCTCTTCTCCCTGCATGTCCTTGTCAAGGAGCAAAACACCAAAAAAAGTCTCACTCAGCCTAGGTGTGTGATATTCTGTCCCATTTAATGTATTTTAACGTTCAGTAGAACTTAGACTACATCTCTGTCTCTTATTCACAGGCTGGGGGCTCGGCAGGGACGGGCAGAGCAGTGTGTTAATTTGTTTGGCATAGCCTTGTCATGTGGGTTTTCGTTTTGCAACTCCACAACCAAAATAAAGGGTAGCTGAGATCAAAGTAATTTACTGTTTAAACTCTAATGCTCAGGGGAAGGTAGAGGTGCTATTTCAGATAGGAAGAAGTCTCTGATTTCATGTCATTAAAACCGTATGTCTCAGTTCCTGAAAGGACATAAATACACTCATAGTTGAGCTTAAAGACAGGAGCATATGTAAATACTTTGATAAAGCAGAGGTAGGATTACATGAAGTGCTTCTTGCTCTTGTATTGACTTACCCGAGTTAGTTAATTCAGACAAAAAAGCCATATAGGCAAAGTAACTTTGTTTTTAACTAGATTAAAGTTAGAAGAGACAGATTAAAGCATAGAGGGGGCTTGGATGCTGAAAATAAATTACCTGTTAGAGCTGATCTGGAAATCTTTGATCAGTTCAGAAGTAGAAGTAAATTCAAATGGAGAAATCCAACTGGTATTGGAAGTCTCCACCATGAGTTTGATTACGGCAAGAACTTGTGACAATCCAGTCCAGAGAGAGATGGAGGTGCTTTTTTTTTTTTTTTCCCAGAATTTGTTTCTGGGAGTGATTTAAGCCACCAAATTTTCATGCTGGTTGGCCACTCAAGTTAAGATTCTCCCTCTTTTTAATTTTTTTCCTCCTTTTTTTTTTTTTTAAATATTAAATTTTATTTCCACTGAAACAGGCTGGAGATATTCATTCATTATGACGTTTTGGCTGAAATTCTTGTTCCAAGGCCTTGGTGTCAACAACAGATTCCAGATTCCTGTTTACTTTAATTGGCTTTGCTTTTAGCCACAAGTAAAGATTGCAAAACAAAGGCGTGGAATGGCCATCTCCTGATTCCAGTGTGGGTCTGCATTACTTTTTTTCCCCCAGGCTTCTTATGCGAATGTGTTTGTGAAACCACTTGAATCAGGAATTTTGTTTTCAAGTGGGGACCTAAATTTAGGATACTGCATCCCTCTTTAGAAATGGATAAAAATAACAAAAAAATACTTTTCTTCTCCATGGAGATTTCTTGGCTCTGACAACTTTCAAGATTTTGGCTGTGGAATGCCATATTTGTCAGCATAAGAACTGTCAAAACTTTCCCAATCATAATCTACAACAGAAGCCTCAGATTTTTGTTTAGGTGTCTCTCAACACTATGCAGTGAGTATGGCCATGGAAGGTGGGTGCAACTGATGTTCACAAGTGTGTGAAAAAACATGACCAATGACCTGACTTCCTAAAGCAGAGCACTAAGAGATATCTCCCAGTGTCATGGCTGAAGGTGACTCTTCAAGAGGAGCCACCTGATCCACTCTGAGCCCATCCCTTACACCTGAGAGTGTTTTGGGCTGGGATTTTCCAAAGTGTTTAGTGTTGGCTGAGCTCCACTGTCAAATTTACTGACAGTGATTCCCAGTGATTCATTAGGGCCAGAGCTAAACCAGACCTTCTGAAGAAGTCCACAGTGAGATCCTGTCCTGAGGTGCCCATTAGCTGATGAAGGATTCCTCCTCTTTTTTATTGGTGGCTGTAGAAAAAATGACCCAAGAAAACTGGAACAGTGCACATTGGTGGGAAAACAAATGGTGTTGCCATTAATATTTTTTAGTTGAAGGTGATGAAATTTTTTCTGTGGAAGTTATGGAGGTCCTTAACTGTGTCACACAACTCATGAGTTAATCTTTCCATTGCAACTGGTTTCCCTGGCTGATTGACCTCTGGTATCTTTCCCACTCTGCCTGTGGATTTGAAATGTTTATTCTTTCCACACTGGGGTGTGATGGAGATGTGTGTGTGCCCACTTGTGCTCGTGGTGTGATCTGAAGGACAGAAATTCAGAGAAAACCCTCCTGTCAAAATCCTTCAGGGGCTGTGAAAGAACAGAAAACCCCATTGCAGTTCGGAGACTTACAGCCAAAAATGTCCAGAACAACAGTGAAAAGCATCTATCAGTCATCTTGGCTGTCTCCCTAATTCTCTATCCTTCTCACCAGGCTTTTTCAGTCTCCTCCTCCTCCTCCTTACTTCATGATTCCAGCTCTTTTATCCTGGCTGTTGGTGGTAGTAAGAGATAGATAGCACGTTTGGACATATTTACCCTCATGTGGCTTGTCCTTCTCACCCCACCCATGCTCTGGCTGTGATGATGCATATCTCTGGGAGTCAGTGGGAAATCTTTTCACAAACACTCGCTGTGTGTTGTGTCTCTTGTGGGCAGAGATGTTGCTGTGTTAGCCATCATTATTTGATCTGCCTCTCTGACAAGATTGCTTTAAAGCCTAAATGTTGTTTCTGTTCTTAGCTGGGAACGCACCATAGTTATAGCTTTGCCTGCATGGCCCAGTCCAGTTCCTCAGCTATGCTGGGAATGCTGGGTTCTGTGGGATGGAAACTGTGGAGAACAAAATCTGTGACAAGGAGTGTTGCATGAAAGAAAGCGAATGCACTTTGAGAGCAAAATTTTTTTTGTCTTCTTTTAACAGTACTGCTCCAAAATTTACCTCAGTTTGTGCTGGAAGTACTCACTGAAGTAATGGGATTTCAGAGCACTGGGTGGGAGAGGTAGAGAAGTATTGATTCTACCTTGAAGTGCTAGAATGGAGTCTAAATTCAGATAATAAATGCTTCTGCATTTTGCACCCTGAATTTTGCCTATTTTACTGAGAATGGTTATCTATATAGTTTTTAGCTTGGGATAGAACTGTAAATTTCTCTTGCTCACCAAAATCAAAAACTGGAACAGAAATTCATCATCATTCATCATGGTCTCTGAGTGCCTTCAGCCATGAAAACAAAATATCCACTAAGATGGTAGTTTACCTTCTGATTCTTCTATTGTCATGGATTGAAACAGCCATTATAAGGAAGATGTAAACTCTCCTCTAGTGGGAACTCCCTCTCTTGTTCCTTACCAAGGTATCTTTCTTAGGACATGGAAACTGAATGGGATGCACCTGGTGTAAAGTGCTCCTCTATCTTCCCCGAGGAATAACAGAGGGCATAGGAAAACATGGCTGAGTGAGGGTGAGGCAGGGAGGAGAGAGTATTCTCTTTACGTCAGGAGAAAAAATTCTCTTTGGGAGTAGCACAGGAGTGCAGGAGGGTTGATATTCCCATTTTTCTTGGGATTTTTCTGAATATGAGAATATTTTATAAGATTTCTCTAGTGTTTAAGGTCAATTATCTGTCTTTGGCCCAATATACTGCCCTAAGATCAGCACTGTTTTTTCATTAAGTGGGTGTTTTGAGCAGTTTCTATGGTTCTATAATATATATTGGCCTTTCTGCACAGAAATGACCATTCAGAATGGACTGGGAAGAGGAGAGGACAAAAGACCAATGCCCTGGAGTAGCTCAGTGAGGCTTGAGAAGGGGCTGAGAAAAAGCAGAGGAAACATTTCATTTTTCCATACCTGCTTTACACAAGATAAGGCCTGTGGTGGCAAGGCAAGACTTGTGTGTCTCAGGGAATGAAGGCCACAGCAATGAGAGGAAAATCCTTGGACAGTGTGAGCTGGTGGAGTGCCTGGAGGGTGTGATGCAACTGAAGAGCCCCAGAGTGCAGAGCAGGGGGAAAAACCCCAAGAGAAAGTATTGCATCTGTCCAGAGACCTAAAAGAANGAGGGAATTGTGGGCACGCAGTAGTGGGAAGGACAGTGTGACCTGGCCAGGGGGTGAAGGGATTTAGTGTGCTGCCCTCATCACAGTGTGGGACCATCTGCCTCCCAGCCAGCAGAGCTGAGTGTAGATGAGAAACAACAGAGATCAGAATATGACCTCCAGCGATTTTGGGGGTAACAGCCACTCTGTGAGTGACATCCTGGAAACAGCCAGGGGGAAATCAGAGAGAGATAAGGTATCTATGTCTCTCTGACCATTGTCCTCTGCCAGTTTGCAGAATTGCAGATTAGGTCCTTTTCTCTGGTCTCTCTTGCTGGTTCTCTGTGTAAGTGCCACAGGGCTCTGATAAGGAGGAGGTGGAATGGTGCTCTAAATACACAACATTTTTCCACATGCAGCAGGATATGCTAACTGAAACAAAATATGCTGGAATCCTCCCTTGGCTTTTGCCTCTCTACATCTTGGGATGTGCAGCAGGGGAAGGAGAGAGAGATTATGGGAGGGCTATGGAGAAGGGGTTTGGTATCCTCTGTGCCAAAAAGTCTCTTTACAGTTCCAGCATGGGTCTGCATCTTGCTGCCACAGTGTGAGCACTGCACACTCAAACCAGCAGCAGGCTGTGCCTTGCTCTCCCTCCAGCCATCCCTTCCTCACTCCACAGGGCACCCCAGGGCTCCCCCAGCATCCCGGGGGGATCATCACCGGTGCAGGCAGCTGCGAGGGGACAGCAGGCTGCCATTTCTTTGTCCTGCTCTCTTTGATGACAGCCCCATACGATTTGCTGGATGGTCAAACCATCTGTGTAGGATCTTCCCGAGTGAGGTGTTGTGGACAGCTCAAACAGCAGGTGATTTTCAGGCTGGAGCAGACGAGGGTGTCTGCAGCCAGCTGATGGAAGAAGGAAAAATGCATGGGACAGGGGGAACTGTGACATGCCAGATGAGAATGGAGATTTTTTTCAGCCAGCATGGGCAGTCTGGAACTGATCCCACAGGTGGAATTACCCTTCCTTAGGGAGCAGCCCCAGCCCCCTGGGGAAGGCAGAAAATTCAGATTTTCTGCATTTTGCTGGGAGAGGGAGGAGCAGGGCAGGTTTCTGCCCTGGGGATCCAGTCACCCTGGCAGCACAGGGGTCGGGGGTGGCTTTCATTCTTCCTGCAAGGTTGAGTCAGGGCTGTGATGAGCAAGTCTTGCATAAGCAGGAATGCCATCGCCAGTGGTAAGCTGAAAAACGCAGAGCTCTATTTTCAAAGACAGCTCAGAGGTTATTTATGTACGGAAATGCTCCTTATCTCTTAATTCCCAGACTGATGGGTGGAAGATATGCAAAGAGTGACTTCTGTCAGGGACGAGCTCAGAGCTCACCAGCGCTGCTACTGTCTTGGCAAGGGGGAGGGCTCTCTCTGCCTTCCCTGGTAGCAATGCTGACTAAGGGCCATAGGAATCTTAATTCCTGGCCCAGAGATGGCAAGCCAAGCTATCTGATGGGCTGCTTGGCTGACAGTTAATATCCTGTCGCAGAGAAGTAAGTACTCATGATATAGCAGCTTTTTTTTTTTTTTTTTTTCTTTTTACCTGGAAGACCTGAGTGGGAAAGCCCAACAAATTCTCTGTTTTGTGCTTAACCATCAGTTCTACACTGAAAGAGCCTAAACCAGAACAATTATTTTATATTTCAAAGAATATAACAGAACTCCTTGGTATCAAAAATGTTATTTTGTTTTACCACGATTATTCTCAGATATTCAGGCTGGATTCATAAATTCAATCTTACTTCCTTGTGGCTGGAACATTATTAGTAGATAGAAATTTGCAGCTGGAAATTAGCTAATGGTTCCTCTGTAAGTACAGCAGACAGATGAATCCAGCTTCTTTTCCCTGGCTGTGCTGACACTGGCATATGAACTAAAAGTAGTAAGACATTTATTAATGAGTGGGGTAGGCAAAAGGGAAGAAAAAACTCCAAACCTAGAGCAATGAACACAGGTAATAGCCTGTAATTATTAAAGAGCTATCTGTCAGAGAAGGACATGCATAAGAATTAGGTGTCCTGGAAAAGGCTATGAAAATATATCTCTACTTCTGTTTGATGGAATCACATTTCAATTTTCATGAACTTTTCACAGACTAAATATATTTGTGTCTAAAGAAATCCTATCTCTTAGTAAGCAGTAATGACAACCTTATTTACACTGAATGACATTTTCCTACTGATTTGGCTAGAAAGAATTAATTATTTTTCTACTGTAGGGAAAGAAAATACCTCATTAATAATTTTTTCTTGGTGATGGTGGTATTCTTGGTATTGTGGATCATGTGAAGAGAAAAAGGAAAACCTCCTTCATATGATTTATAACACAGAAAAAAGAAAAAAAAATCTCTTTTGCATGAAAAAGAATTTTCTAACATATCCCATTTGGGAGAATTGAATGAAAGGTTCTGGCTTGCTGGCTGCCTGACTCTTGAGAGAAGCCTTGCAGGCAGGGAGGCAGGATTCTCTGTTTTCTGCTTTGCCTGACCTCAGCCTCAGATTGTCCTCCCCAGTTCAAGCTGCCAGGCAGGCAGCTGCAAGTGAGGGAGAAGAGGAATCAGTGCCTAAGAGCAGAGGAAGCTCTGCCTTGGAGAGGAGATGAGAGAGAAGTGGGGTCCATGAAATCCCTCCTACTGGGATCAAGTTGGTTTCCCACAGTAGAGCTGGAGAGGAATGCACCTGATGCCCCGAGGAAAATAATGTCAGGGGATTGCTCCCTGCATCTCACCTGGAAGCTGTGAAAATGGAGGCTGTTTCTGGGTTTATAGAAAGAATTCCCTTTTTCTTTTCCCTTTTCNCTTTTCCTTTTCCTTTTCCTTTTCCTTTTCCTTTTCCTTTTCCTTTTCCTTTTCCTTTTCCTTTTCCTTTTCCTTTTCCTTTTCCTTTTCCTTTTCCTTTTCCTTTTCCTTTTCCTTTTCCTTTTCCTTTTCCTTTTCCTTTTCCTTTTCCTTTTCCTTTTCCTTTTCCTTTTCCTTTCCCCCTCTTGTTGCAACCTACAGTAGAGCATTTCCAATCAAAAATCCTTTAGACAGCAGGATCCTGAACCAGCCCAAATCCCTGCATGTTGTCCACAGATCTCCTGATCCCAAGGGAATGGCCAGTGCATTAAGGAGCTGCTGTGTGTGACTCAAGATGACCAAATTAAGGCCTCTGCATGAATAGTGGTTCAAGGGTGCTGATGCATCGTTTCTTTTCTGTAGTGAGAAATTGGATGAGAAGGTTCACATGAGCTCATTCGGTCTTTATGGGCTTGAACCAGCTTCCATTGGAGTCAATAGGAATATTTCCATTGACTTTAATGAGAGCTAGATTGGATCCTAAATTAGTACCTTCATCCTTCAAATTGTTTAGCAGTGCCTATCCCCATCCATAATTAACATAAACTGGCTGTGATAGTCATCATCAGGAAAATTATACCAAAATGTCTTCAGTAGGTTTATTCCTGCTCTCACTGAAGATGATAGGAGTCTCATAATTAACTTCAAACAGGACTGGTTGTCTGTGTATCGTGATTATAAAATATCTTGATATATTTTTAAGGGAGAGTTCAGTTTGAGCAACTTCTTAATTGCATGTCAGGACTAAAAGGGTTGTCTGTGACCAAAGACGGCCACACTGAAAAATCAGGCAGTATTAAGAAGCATGATTTGACTTTGTGGCTACATAAATCAGTATTTGAGTTTCTCATTTGGTATTCACTGAAACGAAAACATAATCTGAGTTAATTGCTCTTCCCCAAGGTGCCTTGTTGCGCAATGTTTTATAAAATTAAAGCCTGTTAAGTACACACGAAGAAACACACTTTAGATGCAGAACATAAAATACTAGCACCTCTAATTCTGCTGTCATGTATGGTTGATTAACCTGGTACAACAGAAGCCTTGGGGAGAGTTTCTGTGCTGTTAGAAAACATATTTCCACTTAAGGGAATTTAGACAACAAAGGGATCTCACAAATCCCATTGTTGGAGGCTAGGCTGACATTTGGGGCATCCGAGCTGTCTCCCAAAGCCGTGGAAGACTAGGGGAAAAAATGCAACCTGCATCCCACTTATGGATAGTTATCTGTCACCCCAGTGCCTTCCACAGCAATTAACAAATAATTAATCAAGTCCTGTAGCCCTTGCTGGGGTGATGTTCCTGTTGACTTTAGTAGGAATTTTCCCTGGAGTTGGAGTGAGTCTGGGGACAGTATGGGCAGTGGGGGAGATGCTGGAGACAACAGTGCTCCTGGTAGAGCAAGCTGCAGGTCACCCACCTCTGAGAACCCCAAATCTCAAAGGTTTGGATTTCCCAAGCCCCTCAAATGCACAGACGTAACACAAGTGGAGAAGAGGCACATGAAATCGAGGAGATTGAGCTGGAGACCGGCACGAAGGTTTTCCGTGGGGAGGACGTGGCGGTCTAGGAATAACAAAAGAAATGCTGCAAGGACGCCTCCCCATCCCCAGCTACTCCAGGCTCTACCTGCTGCTTGCAGATCCTCCTTGGAGCAGGCAGGGAGCCATGGAGGGCAGATGGGGCACATCAGCAGCTGCCTGTTGCACCAGGAGCCGTGTGGGAGCATGTGGGAAGATCAGGAAGGCTTATCAGACAGTTTGCAGCAGCGAAACTGCCTAGTAAGGCATAGTGTGGGAGCTGGGGGTATCCGGGTGAAGACCAGCTGGGAGCTTGCCAGGTGTGTGTGGTTTGAGTTAGGGTGAATTGAATCTTCTCCCAGGATGAAAGTGAGCCTGTATCTTGTAACAAAACCAGTTGGTGTTTCAGGTTGCTGCCTGTTTCTGCTCCTGACCTGCCCTGTGCTGCCCTCATGGCTGGCCCAGTAGCCAGTACCTCACTCTGAGCAGGTCTAAACACTCAAGTGAACAGGCTGAGGTGAGAGAAATAGGATAGGATCCCTGGCTTATAAACCTGGTTATAAACCTGGAGCTCCTCTTTGTTTTCTCTAGTGCTGTCCTTACACACTGCATGGAGAAACCTTTGGCCTCAAGTGCTGCCAGGGAAGGGTTTGATTACATATTGGGAAAAATTTCTTCATTGAAAGGATGATCAAGCAATGGAGAACGCTGCCCAGGGAGGTGGTGAAATCACCATTTCTGGAAAAGTTCAGAAAACACATACATGTAGCACCTGGGAGCATTGTTTAATGTTGGACCTGGCAGTGCTGGGTCAGTGGCTGGACCTGAGGACCTTAGAGGTCTTTTCTCAACCTTAACAATTCTATAATTCTCTTGGAATTAAAGTAATGGCTCCTCAGCACTGGAGAACCATCATCTGCAGGGTTTGTTGGGCATGTTTTGTCCACACCAACAATGACCAGGCTGCTGAATAAAAAACTGTTTGCTGAAATGTGCATAAATTCTTTCTTTGCTGTGTGTCAGCACATCCCTTTTCAGACTTTGCAAGGAGTTTTGTTTCCATTTTATTCAGCCTCAGTAACTGGGGAATTTGCTGCAGCTAACATTCCTTGAAGAATGGGAGAGGAGACCTGGGGACATGCCAGCAAGGCAAAGTGATGGCTGTCCTGGCACCTGACTTGACTGATCTGTGGATGAGCTGTCTACACCTGGATTATTTATTTTCAGAAAGATGGATATTTTCAGAAGGGAATTTTTTCCAATACATCCTAAGGAGGAAAAGGTGGGTATTTTGATTCCTCATGATTATTTATGTCAGCTGACTGAAACCCTGCACATTGATTCTTTACCTTGTCGTCACCTTCAAATCTGGTAAAATGTTTAGGACAAAGAACAGAATTTTACATTGCATCTGAAGCATAAAGGAAGAGGATTTTTTGGGGGGGCTTCATGGAATGACTGTTCCCTTGACACCTGCAAAACCGAGCCTTTGAGCCTCTGCCAGAAAATTTCTTACTGTCTTATGTAGAAAAATGCTAGATCTTCTAAAGGATGTTAGAGGTATATTTCCAGCTATCCAAGCCTCTGTAGTTTTCTCAGACTTCCTAAAAAATAACAGTAATACTTCAAAAAGTTCTCTAGCTTGCTCCTGTCAGACTCCTGGGGTAGGTGTCCAGGCCTGCTCAATTAAAATACTCCTAAATTCAGCAGATGCTGCCTCACCTCCTTCTCCCCTGCTATTTACTATTCCACCCACACCACGTTGGAGCTGCTGCAAGATTGTGCTGGGGCCGGGTCTGTGCAGGTGTCTGAGGCTGGAAATTTCATCTGCTTCCTTTGCCATCCCTGAACTTTGCCACGTCAGTCACTGGGAGCGATGGGGAATCCGACCTGTGAGTCAAACATGACATTCCCTGTCTGGTTGCATTAAATGTAACCCACAGCATCATTTAGCCCTCTAGGCTGGAATCTGCCTTAATTATGGGCAACTGTAAAAAAAAACCTGAGAAAGATGCAAGAAATGAGATTCCACAAGCCCTTCTAGTGGTTCTGCCTGGCCCTAAGCACTAGGAAACCTCTTGAATATGTTGGCTAATGCTCCAGCACTCACTCTCCTACGTGACCTCTATGAATGTCCTACGTGTGGCTACAGTAATTCTGACATTGATCAATGTCTCCAGTCTTTCAAAAGCTGTACAAATTTCAACTGAACTTTCATACTGACTCTGCTAGCAAGATCACCTACACATTCTCACAGCAACTCCAGTTTTAAGCTAAGGTGGAAATGTGCTGGTATATAAATCCTGCCATTCTGGCTCTTTGAACATGAATGCTATCAGTTTTCAAAGTTAGCCAGATAGGACAAATATGTTCCTTTCTTTTGATCACTGAGGGTATATCAACACCTGGTAATTTCTCTGAGGCCTGCTACAGTGGAGGCTGTCTTTCCTGAAAGACTATGGAAAACATCCAGGACGATGGTTTTTCTAGGCCAAAATTAATGTTGTGAATAATTTGGATACTCTCATTCTCCTACCCCTGTATTTCACACACAAGGAAATACAAGCAATAGTGTGGCTTATGTGATAGACCCCAGCACTGAACTCAGGAATTCTTGGTTCACAGCCCTGTGCTCAAACCCTTTCTCCTGCAGCACTCAAATAAGGGACTGGTATGTTCTCAGTAATAACATCCAGTGATTTGTCCAAGTGTAATAGAACAATGCCATATGCTTTGGTTCCTAGGCCAAATTCTCATTTTGGCTTTACTCCACTGGCTGTAATAAAACGAGGCAACTGGGAACATTTGACCCTGTAGGGACTGTGGAAGTGGTCTTGTGATTTTAACATGTAACTGTTTTGCTGTGGTGCTTCAGTCTTTATTTTGAACATGGGAAGTTTCAGGGAGAAGCAGATGCTTGCATTGTACTGGAGATTTCATGGGGTCTGGCAAAGGAAATGGTTCCACCATTTCCATTAATGCTCACTTAGCAGTGACATTCCAGTCACTTACTCTTATAAATCTGGGGAAGTGTAGTGTTGTTCTAATTCTGTATCTCTTGAAAGGGTTTTTGATCATCCCATCTATAGGAGGGTCTGTTCTGGATTATTTTAACTAAAGGATGGCCACTAACCAAGAATGGCAAATAAACCATCTGTCTTATATGTAAACATAAGAAGTGTAAAACAAATGTCTGCTGTGTTGAAGCTTGTTGAGTCGGGATTATCCAAGTGCCTCATACATGGATTACAATTGTGTAGCTGCTTTATTAGAAACCCATGTAAAGGGAGCAAAGGGCCAAAATCTGTCTAAAACAAAAAGGTAGAAGAAATCTGGAATTTTGCTTCGTAAGGAAGTTGTGGTGTTTCAACACTAGTAAAACATGCATCTTCCATCAGAAGATAATGTCAATGGAAAATCATTGAATAGCTCAAATCTAAGAGAGTCACGTGCTCTTCTTCACTGGAATACTTGAAAAAACTTCAGATTCCAAGAAGGACCAAAGCATAATTATCTTCATTTTATAGAAAGACAAGAAAGATGCATGGACATAGAAATGTCTGTGGTGAGCCTGAAAATGAACTAACCCTTCATACACAACTTTCTGGGTTGATGCCACAACCTTCTCACAGAATTGCTCATCATTTATGTATTGCCTCTTATTGAAATCTTTGATTTCTTTTTTTCCTTGGTTTTAATTTTCCTCTTAAGGAGCTTAAAGAAATCAAATTAACACCCCTTAAAATATTTCCTAAGAATTTAGATTAACAGTCTTTACAAAGGACTGACAATCCTTCCAAATAAAAAAAATCCCAAAATATATTTTCTCAGTAAAAACTGCACTCCTGCAGTGATACTCCTCTCTCCCCTCCCTGCAGTAAATCTTGATATTTATCTTGAAATACGTCAGTGTAATAAATGAAGTATATTAATAATATAACAGTAATAAAAAGTTTCATAGTGTCCCAAGAAGTCCCGAGGAAACTTCGGCTTTGCTACTGAATTTAGGGAAAAAATAATTCTAGCACTAGTGAAAATAGTGATCTATAAGAGACAGAGGGACTACATGCCTTGCTGAATAAATATGAATAAATATAAATAAATAAAAAATAAATATAAATAAATAAACCTGTGAGGAGAGAAGACAAAATGACTACATATTACAATGTAGTGTATGTTGCCCTCCAGGTTTTGCCCCAAACTTACCCAGGAAAAAAATAAAAACCAGGCTGAAAATAGAAAAAAAAATGGAAGACCTATCCTTCAGCTTGGAATGACTTCTTTAGGAAGTAAAGCTCTTCAAATGTGTTCATGATTTAGGGAAGAAGGGGAACATGTCTAATCAAGCTTTCTGAACCAGTCGCTGCTCTGGGCTGGGATGTTATTTATGACAAAGAGTTTTAAAGGTCACTTGGAACGAGAGAGTATCTTTGATGGGTGACATTCTAGCCCAATGGCAAACATGGCATAAATTAGCAGTTATAGAGATTTTCTTTTTCAGTTTCAGACACTTTAACTCAGTGGAGAAAGAGAAACATTTTCCCAGTACAAGAACATGTAGTGACAGGACATGGGGGGATGGCTGCAATCTGAAAGAAAGTGGAGATTAGATATCAAGAAAAAATTCTTTACTGTGAGGGTTGTGAGGTGATGGAATAAGAGAACATGTGGAAGCCCCATTCTTGGAAGTGTCCAGTGCCAGGTTGGACAGGGCTTGGAGCAAGCTGGTCTGGTGGAAGTTGCCCCTGCCCATGGCAGGACGATGGAACGAGATGACCTTTAAAATCTCTCCCAACCCAAACCATTCTGTGGTTTTATGATTCCATTCCCTTCTAATATTATAACTTATTAATATGTATTTTCTCTAAAACTAGAAAAAGAAGAAATGCAGTGAATAAAACAGAGACTAGGTATGNTCAGTAAAAACTGCACTCCTGCAGTGATACTCCTCTCTCCCCTCCCTGCAGTAAATCTTGATATTTATCTTGAAATACGTCAGTGTAATAAATGAAGTATATTAATAATATAACAGTAATAAAAAGTTTCATAGTGTCCCAAGAAGTCCCGAGGAAACTTCGGCTTTGCTACTGAATTTAGGGAAAAAATAATTCTAGCACTAGTGAAAATAGTGATCTATAAGAGACAGAGGGACTACATGCCTTGCTGAATAAATATGAATAAATATAAATAAATAAAAAATAAATATAAATAAATAAACCTGTGAGGAGAGAAGACAAAATGACTACATATTACAATGTAGTGTATGTTGCCCTCCAGGTTTTGCCCCAAACTTACCCAGGAAAAAAATAAAAACCAGGCTGAAAATAGAAAAAAAAATGGAAGACCTATCCTTCAGCTTGGAATGACTTCTTTAGGAAGTAAAGCTCTTCAAATGTGTTCATGATTTAGGGAAGAAGGGGAACATGTCTAATCAAGCTTTCTGAACCAGTCGCTGCTCTGGGCTGGGATGTTATTTATGACAAAGAGTTTTAAAGGTCACTTGGAACGAGAGAGTATCTTTGATGGGTGACATTCTAGCCCAATGGCAAACATGGCATAAATTAGCAGTTATAGAGATTTTCTTTTTCAGTTTCAGACACTTTAACTCAGTGGAGAAAGAGAAACATTTTCCCAGTACAAGAACATGTAGTGACAGGACATGGGGGGATGGCTGCAATCTGAAAGAAAGTGGAGATTAGATATCAAGAAAAAATTCTTTACTGTGAGGGTTGTGAGGTGATGGAATAAGAGAACATGTGGAAGCCCCATTCTTGGAAGTGTCCAGTGCCAGGTTGGACAGGGCTTGGAGCAAGCTGGTCTGGTGGAAGTTGCCCCTGCCCATGGCAGGACGATGGAACGAGATGACCTTTAAAATCTCTCCCAACCCAAACCATTCTGTGGTTTTATGATTCCATTCCCTTCTAATATTATAACTTATTAATATGTATTTTCTCTAAAACTAGAAAAAGAAGAAATGCAGTGAATAAAACAGAGACTAGGTATGGATTCATCACAATTAATTTTAGCTTTCTAAAAATGAGGAATCTGAACTAGTTCTCTGGATTCCTGCTGTTCTTGCTGGGAAACATGGGCACCAGAAGTTGTATATTCATCACACATTTCTTGGACAGCTTTTCAGGAGAGAGTGACTAAAATTAGGGTTGTGCCTCTCCATTTACCTCACAAGGATTTTGACAATTAGTTTTGCTTAATATTTAACTTTTAGTCAGCTACACTGAGGAGGGAGAGGCTCCATCCCAGGTAAAACTTATGCCTTTAAAGTCAGTGACAGCAATTCAAATGACTTAGATGCCATCACACCATCTGTCATAAATACTTTATTTGTGTAACTCCCTAAATCAGGATATTGTCATTCTAAAATATTTTAAGTGAGCAAAGAAAGAGGAACTGAAATCATCCCAGTTAACTTGAAGTATTTCCTGAGTAGAGGCCCTCATCTGAGCTCATGACTCTCAGATTCTTTATATAGACTGGAGAAAAAGTATCAATTTTTAGAGCATGATTCATATCACTAATTTTAGATTCCTTGTTTAGAATGATGCAATGAATTTCAGCCTGGAAGTACCTTATTCTCTTCTCTTCATTGATTTACTAGGGAGTCTGGACACTCAAGATGAGCTGTAGATACCTCTGTTGTAAACTTTTTCTTTTGGCCATGTGAAACCTAATTCCCATCATAGTCCTTTTAATTCATGTTTCAGAATCCTTTGCCATCTTATTTTTCTGCCTTGATATCAAAATGAATATGCACCATCCAGGATAGTTCCACTTATAAAACTCTTCCACTTCAGTCAGCAAAACTTGACCAATTTTAGAGTAAAAAAAAAGTATCCTACTATAAGGAGCAACTCTCTTTCTAATCTCTTTAAGAAATGGTAAGGAAAATTTTTCACATCCTTCTGAATAGGTTTGATGGCACAAAAATCAAAGTGTTTCATATGTGTTGCTAGGTACATCAGAGAAAAACCCAGAAACATTAAGAAGTCCTGTTTTAGACCCTCTTAAGTTCTGCCTTGCATAGTCTTCAGTCTGAAAGGAAAATATTCTATTATGTTTATACCCCTTCCAAGGCCTTCTTGCAGACCTATATCAGAAAGGACATAGTATGAATATAACTGATCCCAGAGTTTGCATCATAGTGGGAATAGTCTTTAATGATTTCTTCTGGAAGCTGGAATCTTCCTGTGGAAGAAGGTCAGTCAGGAGCTTGTTTCTATGACTTTGCTCAGAGAGGATTAAAAATATAGGTAAAAAGTCAATTGTTCACTCTGAAATATTTCTGAGGAGAAATACATATTTTGTCAGTCAGTTGAATATTAATTGATATTGTGTCTTAGCTTACAACAGGACAGCAGTAATATTCTTTAAATATTGACAAAGCCTTTAAACTGAGATCTGGAGCTCTGCAGATCTTGCATTTAATCATTAATTTGTTGAGCTTTGTACCCAGAATTTTGATTTTCTGTCTCTGGAGGTGATGCTGGTTCCTCTGAGAAATTCAGAGCCATATTAAGATCTGGATCTTGGGATATAATGAGAATTTATATTCAGGTTCCACCTTGAGACTGATTTTTTGTTACTCAGAAACACAGAACTTGGAGCTGTATTTTGATGAAAATATCAGATCAAAGCTTGATAGATGTCAAAAAGTAATTTAGGTTTTGATATCTCCTAAGAAAACAACAGAGAACAGTCTAGAAAACATCCCTGGGTAAATCTATAGTAATGAAATCATAGACTAAAGTCATATAACAATTAGGGCAGGAAGGAACCTCAAAAATCATCTGGTTCTCACCCCCTGTCATGGCCAGGGATGTCACTCACTAGATCTTGTTGCTTAGGGCCTTGTCCAACCTGGCCTTGAGCCAGTCTGGCTCCCACACTTTGAATATTGTGTGCAATGATGGTTTTCTTCACTTCAAAGATATGACAGAACTGAAACAAGAAAATAGAATAGCTAGAATAACTAGACCAAAACTGCAAAACTGTTCATCCTTCAAAAGAACTGACATAACAGAGGTTACGTCTCCATTTCTGGAGAAGGAAAAAAAGGAATTTTTTTCTCTCCTTTTTTTTTTTTTTTT
>VYXD01012677.1:78923-165494 GCA_013397195.1 Hylia prasina
CCCTCCCAATAAAAGTAGCAGACTGTGTAAAATAAAATGAGTTAGTGCCAACCACAACAAAAACAGAAAGAAAAGGTTACTCTTGTAACATGTGGCTGAGCCTTGTGAGTGTCCTCCACAGTACCTTGCAGATGATAGATTCACAAACTCATCAAAATTCTGAGGCGGGTTTGTTCTAGCCAGGGAGGGCATTGAAGCAGTTTGTTCGAAGCACAGAAAAGAGTCTTCTAAGAATACAGGTCTCACTTTTCCTTGCTCATGCCTTATGCTTGGCACTTCCTGTTGAACTTTGCTGAAGACAAGGTTAACTCCAGCTAGACCCTTGTTTCACAAGACATAGCCATTTTTATGCCATGGTCATGGCTTTGCCTTCAACAAGACTTTTGCCTTATGTACAAAAATTAGGCTGAAATTAGTTGAAATCCTATAACCCTAAATGACACCCTATAACTTTGTCTTCATCTATCCCAGACTGTGTGCTTGTACTTTAAGTCTCTCTGAGCTATTACTGATGACAGTAAATCCTCTGGATGAGTATCAGTGCTTGAAGCACCATGAATTCTAATCTGACTGAGGTCTGTGGAAGTCAGGTGCTCTTTGATGGTCTATCTCTACTGTACAGGCATCAAGAAGCACCAAGGGGAGAAAATGTATGGCTTATGTGGGAACACCGATTGTTGATGGGATTTTTGTTAGCCTAGCTACAACTTTTTTTTCTTGTCTTGGCAAGAAGTTTTGAAGATCTGGGCAAATTTTCCCTCTTGCTGAAAAAGTCTTTTGTTCCCTTTACATTTCTCTTCTATGGACTCTTATGTCCCCTTTGTGTGGACGGAGTGGCTTTGATGGCAAAGTTTCAAAATCCAGTCACTTCTGTCAGTCATTGAGTTAATAACACAACTATGACTGTAAAAGGTGTACCTAGGCAAAGCAGAACTGGAATTACAGGAGAATAACTTCTTGAAGTGCCCAAGGGGAAAGCTGAATAAACAAGGGCTTCCAGCCTGCTCAAAAATGTGTCAAAATGATGTCTGCAAAATGTAATAATGGCTTAATAGGAACTCAGGCCATACATTGTCCAGTAAAATATGAATGTAAATGTTTGGAAGACTGTTTTGCTCCCAACAAGCTGTGTTGGAATCTATTATTTGGCTTGGATTTCACTGAGTGTGTGAT
This sequence comes from Hylia prasina, assembly GCA_013397195.1. Taxonomy (NCBI): domain Eukaryota; kingdom Metazoa; phylum Chordata; class Aves; order Passeriformes; family Sylviidae; genus Hylia; species Hylia prasina. The sequence continues at coordinate 80,097 of VYXD01012677.1, forward strand.
GGGGCCTTGTTTAATGCAGAGCTTTGATTTTCCTCATTATTTGAGTTTACCTTTTTATTTTCTCTATATGTTCATATCATGATGGCATTTCTCAGCTTTCAGTTTGAGTTCAGTGTGAGACCTGGATTAATCCCTCAGCTGATGTAACCCTGAACACTTCATTAGCACCAAGCAGATTTACATCAGCTGAGGATGTGTTTTTGAACCATTTTCACCCACAATTTCCCCCCCCCGCCCCTTTTATTTCTTTTTTCTGTCTCATGTCTGTCTAGCTAAAGGAGAAATTTGTTTGGGCACATCTTGGGATCTACATGGAAACTTCAGACTGAGGACAGAGGGATGTCTCCCCTTCAAAATCCATATATTTGCTTTTTACTTAACAAAGAGCTCAAATTTAAAAGGACAAATTAAAACTGAGTTAGAAGTTGTATACAAGAATTTTCTTTAGTGTGTTGCTTTAAAATCTATCAGAGACATATTTGATGTTTTTGCAGCTGTATGGCTCTTATACAACCTAAGGACCATTTATTGGAATTTTTGAGTGAGCTTTTGTTTTTATAGGTGTGTAAATGTGTTATCGAAGATATCTTGGCATTTTAACCAACGACCTAAATTTTGTCAACTTTAGTAAAAAATATAAGTCTCCTTTTTGCTTTTCAGAAAACCCCTTTGGTTGACAGGTGCTGTTTTTCTCACAGTGAGCCTTTCAATGCATTTATTTTACTAAGAGGTGGTTTGGATTGGAAAATAATAGCACAATGAGTTAAATTCAGTCCTTGATTACACCTCTGTAAACCTGGATTAAAGTCATGAAAACAGAGAGAATTTTTCAGCATTTGCATCTATCCGCCCAAAAGCAGAAGGTTCTTCTGGGCAGAAACAAAATCTGTCTTGACACTTTGCATGAGATCTAATCTATCCTGGTTTTTATAGAACTCCTTTCTTTTTTGTGGGCTTAGGAATAATTTTTTTTCTTTGAGACAAGAGAGAGTTTTGCTTACAGTCTGAAACCAGGAGTTTTTTAGGTATCAGCCAGAGAACAATAAAGTGGTTTGTGTTGGGCTCCTCACTCATTCACATGCAATCCTAGATATTCTGAATATTTGAATAGCATGAGCTTTATTTAGTGGCCAAGGGAAGACTCAATCAGCTGGTGGAAGCAAAAGGTCATCACACTCATTTACCATTAGATTTTAAGATGGAACAAAGTGCCTGGTGGGAGAAGAAGCACTAGTCCTCTGGGCCAAGAGGTGAGATCTGTAAATGTTACCACTGAATCACAAAATTCAGTTGTTCCCCCCCTTTTTTTTTTTTTTTTTTGGTTTGGTTTGTTTTTTGTTTCTTAATCTTGGTACCATTTTTAATGCAATTGCCTTCCTGAGTGCCAGTGTGCTGATTTTCAATGAGACTCCAACCACTTCATTAAGAAATATATATATATATACACACCATTAAAAAAAGTGTTAACAAAAATTACTCTTATATTCTAATTAAAGAGATTTAAAGCCCAGTTTCTTGCCACCTCAGTCATTGCATGCTTTGCCATTGACATCATTAGAAGGATTGACTTGATCATTCCCGGGAGTCCTACAGAATAATTTTCCAGTCTTGATTTATCCTTCCTTGGGCTGGGCTGAATCCATAAGGTTTCTCTGGTTTGATGGGACAGAAGGACAGGCAAGAGTTAGCTTTCAAGCATGACACTGCTCTTGTTTATAAAGGTTGCTTCCTGAAAAACCCTTGGACAAGCAGGGTGAAGAGAATGTGTTTCACATTGCTGTGCCCAGAGTTTATTTAAACACAGCTCAAACCTACACTCCTGCTCCATGTCACAGCTACAGGGGAAATAGGTGAGATGACCACTTGTCACTGTTTTCCACCACAAACAACACAGACTCTGAGATTCAGAAGGCTTTAAAGTGATTATTTTATTTTGGGATGTGTCTCCCTTACATACTATTCTATACAGACCAATTTGATTGGTGAAACAAAGGCAAACCTTTTCCATCACATTGGTTAAACCAGAGGGACATCAAGAAGTCTCTCCTGTCAGAAGGAATGAATAATATAGGTACAGTTACAAAAACATTCCTCATGTTTACCAAGCTTCCCTGGGAAAGTATTTCAGAAGAAACCAAAACATCAGGCCTGGAACCAGCACTACAACCACTGGCCTTAAAAACTTTGCCCCATCAGCCTTTTTTGTTGATTCTTCTAATTTTTTACATTTCTTTTTGTTCTTCTCTTGACTCCTTCCACTCTGTCAGCATTATTTTTGAAGAATGATGTTCAAGTTGAAAGCAAAGCCCCAAGTCTCGTGTTCTGAGTACAGCTGCATTGATGCTACTTTCAGTTATACACAATGGGTGTGATGTCCAGAAAAACATTTATTCTTTTCTGCTACAACATCAAGTTACTGATGTCTCAGTCTGTGAGTCAACCTCTCCATTTCATGTTTGCTGACAGCCAGGCAAACTGAATTTTCTAGAAAGAGTCCATACTAACAGCATGCCAGTGTTGGTGCTTTAGTTAACCACACGAAATGGTACCTGATCCACCCACAGAGAGAGCCTGAAATGTGTCAGGTGCACTGATTCAACACTGACCACTGCGTTCCTCTGACATTCCTTCAGGATGGCCAGAGCTGGCCTTGGTCCTCCATCTGTTTCACCTCCTTAAGGCCGTGACACCACCTCATGACCACTGTTTTCTCTCCCCCTTCTTCTGCTGTGTCAGAACTGACAGCTGAGCTGGATGCTGATGAGTCAAGGGTTGGTGGAAACCCAAACATTTATTTGTGGATAATAAATTCAGACCCTGAATGAACACCCAGGTTGCAGCAGACGGGTACCAGGTGGGTGTTGGAAATGTGGGATGTGAATTCATTCAAAGGATGCTGGGGCTGTAATTTACTACCTCCTGGTGTATGTTTTTTTTAAACACTTGATTCATTAACACTTCTCTAGATGTTAAAAGAGGTTTGTAAATCGATTGGTAGCCAGGAAAAATGAGCAGCAATGAGGTAATTTTAGTCGGAATGGGCTCATTACCACGCCAACTGTCAAAAGTTTTTGAAGCCAGATTTATTCCTTTCACTTCTTTCTAACAGCCAACACAGGCTGTGGGCATTTGGTTTGATTTTTTTATTGTAGGATAAGACGAAATTGAAAAAAATCAAACTTGGGAAAAGACAGGTAAACAACATATTTTCCTAGCGAGCTGAAAAAGTACTTGAAATAGAGATTCTCAGCAATCTTGGATTTGGTTTGGTCTGAGACTGGACAGAATGACTTATAAGTTTGTCTCTTAGGAACTGCAAGCGTAGAGGAGGATTAGCATCATCCTCTTTTGGTGCAGCATCATTTTCAAATCGTGGCAGGGATAATACTGATGTAAAAACAAAATAAAGAAGGGGAAACCCGTCCATATTTCTCAGATTTTTTTTCTCTCATCCGAGTAATGGCAGAGTGAGGCTGGATCATCAACGAAAATCTGAACTCCAAGCAGAAATCACTCAAGTCCTGAAGCAGAAGGTCAGGGGTGAGATCTTCAGGTGGCTGCAATTTGTGATGTTCACACTTGCTGAGAGAGGCTTTGATGAGTCCAGTCAGCTCAGGGAATCCCCAGCTCTGATCTACAAACGGAGGCTACCATGAAGAGATAGGAACATGTTCCTGAGGACAGATACAACGTTCCCCTCAGGTTCACTTTGGACAAATGGAAAGTAAGATATCTTCAGGCTAGTGTAAGATTATGAAACCCTTCACTGGTGTGTTTATTCCTGATCGGGTGACACACAATTACTCTGTCCTTCCTGTTCATCCACTCTTGCCCTTCTTATCTCTTACATTTCATGATAGTGGTTGAATTGCTTGATCAAAGGAAGCTCTGGCTGGGATTTATCTCAGCTAACTGTAGGCAACCAACACATAGGCAGGTAAGTCTGAGTTAGTCACTCTGGGCTGCTTTTATTGTCAATAGAGATAACCAGGTATCTCTAGAGAGCAATTAATCTGATACTTGTTTGATATCTATATTAGGATGAGATGAATTACCTTCTCCAGACGCCTCTTCCTCTCTATTGACTGTAAAGGGAACTGAGGATGACTAGCTTAGATGTAGACACCTGTGTTATAGATGCTTTATGATAAGGAGATAAATCCAACCTCAGGGGAACCCCAGTCCTGAAAGTCTAAATGGGTAATGATTCTAGAAAACTTATAGCAGAACTAGAGGTAATGGTTGAAAAGAACTTAGGCTCTTGTAGCATGAAACATGCAGTGTTTTTTACAAACTCCATGACAACCTAAACAACAATATGGGTGGGTATGTTTGAGACTTCTGTACTGTAGAACACTGTAGGATGGTGTGCTTCATGCACTGCTTGCTCTGCAGAAATGGTTCCTGTCAAATTGCCACCTTTGTGCTGGTGACAAAAACTGTGCAGCGACACCACTGTGCTTTTCCTGCTCATATCACCTCTGATTAACTGCTTCAAGTTAGAAGACTGATGAAACACAGGTTTAAATCCAAGGATTCAGGCCCTAATTTTGAGCAACACAGTGTCTTCCCAGTTTCTGACTACACAAACCTGTCCAAGGATATTTGTCTCCCACAGTCAGGCTCTTCAGCAGGGAAATTAACCTTCTGTATTCAGACACTTCAGACACTTCAGCCGTGAAATTTTTTCTCCTGTGGAAAACACCTACTGATTGCATGAATGACCTTCTCTTTCTCTAAGTATAGACAGATCTCCCACAAATGGTTTTGACTAGATAACTAAATCCTGTATCAGCCAAAGGCTGTAAATCTTACATGTAATGTCTGTGTTGTCATCTTGCTTATAAAGTGCCAGAAGGGAAATACACTGGGAAGTGTGTATGTCTGCAGGGAAGGAGGGGCAAATTTCTGCTGGAGAAATGGTAAAGATATTATGATCAGAGGTGTCATTCCAGCTTTTCTTTAAGGCTCTGCAGAGTACAGAGGGATCATGCTTCATCAGCTCTGCTGTTAGTATTTTTTCTACCACCTCTCTTGTTAATCAAGGTTCTTTGAATATTAGACTAGGGAAAGATCTGTAGCTTGCCTAGTTGATAGTTATGTTTCTTTTTATCAGACAGGTGATGAGAGCCAAAATAATATGAGCATGCCATGGTTTAAGCCCAGACAATAAGTAAGAACCACATGGCTGTTCAGTCACTGATCCTTGGAGAGATGGGGAGGAAAGCCAGAAAAAGGTAAAAACTGTGGGTTGAGATAAGAGCAGGTTCATAATTGAAATAAACTACAATATAGTAATAATAATCATAACAACAATAGCAATTACATTAATAAGAATTGCAATGAAAAGGGAGATAACAATAAGAGGAATAAAATCCAAGTATGACAAGTGCGGCCTAACACAATTGCCCACCACCTGCTGACCAAAGCCCAGCCCATCCCAAGCAGTGATTGGCCTCTCCTGGCCAGCTCCTCCCAGTTTGTATGGGATGGGATATCCCTTTGGCCAGTTTGGGCCGGCTCTGCTTTACACTCGAGCTTCCCTTCCAGCTTCTCGTGCAGCTCCTCACTGGCAGAGCCTGGGAAACTGAAAGTCCTTGGTTTAGGGTAAGCACTGAGCAACAACTAAAACATCAATGCATTATCAACATTATTGCCATACTTAATTCAAAACACAGCACTTAACAGGCTACTAGGAAGAAAATTGACTCTATCCCAGCTGAAACCAGCCAGAGCTTCATTTTCCCCTGGTTTATACAGCTTCCCTTGACACTTATGGTAGTTACATATCAGTGTTACCTTACAGTTGTCATTGTTTCTGGGTTTGGCAGGCTATTTTAAGCAACTGAGGTCAGATAAATACTTCCTACACAGTCAAGACCCACTAGGGAATAATTCTGGGTGACTGTGTTAACATTACTCTGTATTGAGCTCTGTCTTTAAGGCTTAAATATTTATTCTTTCTCAGTCATTTCCATAGCAAAACAAAAATCCAAACATATCTAGTTTAGTTTCTTGTAGCTGAATTAAAGGTGAGTATTTTTTAAACTTTCACTAGTAGATATTTATTACTCAAAAACATTTATGAAGCATTAAGTCAGGGCACTTCTCTGCTACTTAATGTATTTCAGAATTTTCTTTTTCATGTCATTTGTTAACAGGGAAATTGCAGTTTTGGTAAGTGTCAATATAAATGACTGGATATTTTTTCTCAAGTATAAATACCACACCACTAAAGACCAAGAATATATTTGTTTCTTCCAACTCTCATGTTTTATGTAGACAGCTCACAGCTGTCAAAGGGGTGGTTAAACAGAACTTGTGAAGAAGGTGATTATCTGAGGCAGGAAATGCTCATTTGTCCTTTTCTGAAGGTATGTCATCATTTCCTTCTTTCTTTGTTACTCAGAATGAAAGGCCAAGAAAAAAAAAAAAAGAAAAAAGAAAAGAAAGGGAAGCATTTATGTCCCTCAGTTTGATGAGCAGTTAGTCAGGAGAGCAGAAGCTCTCAAGCTTTCTTTGAGGGATGTGTATTTAGGATACATAACCAGCTAGACAAATACAGGTAGAGTTTAATTACCTTCTTCTAGCTCTGGCATAAAATGAAACTAGTTTCAGAGCAGGCACTAGAGATACATTAGAGCTAAATTTTAAATAGATAAACTGAAGAGCAAAGGCCTCCTCATCAGATGGGTGGGGAAAAGAGACCCATGGAGATTAAAGACTGGAGCAGCAGAGGATTTAGACAAGCATTAAGGTCCCTTGCTCTGAAGGAGGCCCAGAAGCCAAGGCTGGCCAAGCTCCTGGCTTGTTTCTGTATTTTAAATTACTCCCAGTCCGATTATGCCCTTGCTTGTGTGAAACACAAGGAGAACTGGCTCCAGGACACAGTTCTCATGGGGTGTCCTGGGGAGACTAAGCCCTTTGCATGCAAAGTGCCACTTACGAATGGGTTTGCAGTGCAGAGCTCTGGGTACAACTCCTCTTGTGTAGGGCACAGACATCACTCTTAATCCCTGAGTGAGCTGGTCCAGCCAGGGATTACATTTCTGATCTCCAGACCCCTCCACATCCCTGACAGAGGCAGGTAACATCCAGTCAGAGCTGGGTTACTCACACTTCAACGCTTCCATTTTCACCAGAAACACAAGTCAGCACCTGAAATACTTTCTTTTGAAAACAGACCCCCTTGCAGACCTTGTAGGTCATTTCTTGGGTCTCTATTAAATCACTGGGTGGTGTGGCCAAAGGCAGGGCTGGGACCCCTGGCTTCTGTGTCTCAGTGGAGAATAACTGTGCATCCTCCAGTGAACCTTGCAGAACCTCACCAGTGGGCACCACTACTTCATCAGCCAACTTCAGCTTGAGCTCACAGGATTTTCTCTTTCCCAAGTATCATGTCCTTCCTGCTCCCTCCTTATTTTTCTCAGTCCTTTGTTTCCAAAGATGTTCGAGTCCCATTCATGTTTCCAAACCCCTACAAGTGTAGAAGAATTAAATGAGAAGGTTTCACCCTCATTGGCAGTAAGTGCATCTTGATTTAAAGATTTTATTTAATCAGTAGCCTGGGAATTTTTTTTTTCCTTTCTAAATTCCTCTCTATGAACAACTCATAGCCAAAGAGGCCAATTTTCTGGACAGTTATCAGGCAGCTTTCATCCCTTTTCTGATGCACAGGCCACCAAACTAATAGTTTCATGCTTTCAATTTCACACTCCAGAAATGACACAGAAATGTAACGGGAACACTTGTTCCACAGAAACAGTACCAGAAATAACAGATTTTCCCCTTAGTATTAGTTTCTTCAAGATGATTTTTTTTTCCCCTAAAGCTTTTGAGTTCAAAGAAGCAGCATGGTTCTATCAGGAAATATATCCCATTTCTGGGATATATTCCCATCAGTGGGCCCAGTCTTTCACCTTTCCCCATCCCATGAATTCTGTCCTCAGAACACCAAAATGTAATGAAGACATTCCATCAAAACATAGTTGGATCCTCTCCCTCTCCTCTCCCTCTCCTCTCCCTCTCCTCTCCTCCTCAGCTTAAATGACATTCCAGCACTTCATGGGAATATTCTGTTGGGTGATATAGTATGAAAATGTAGAATTTCTCAACACCATATCGAACTTTGTAGTTACATCTCAGATGAGAAAGCATAAAGGCTTTATTCATATTGTGTTTGCCTGTGCCAAAAAATCACAGCTTCTCAATGGAGAGACTGTGAAGTGAAATGGAACGAAAGACCTCATGGTATCACAGAGTGAAAAAAAGTCATATGCCAAGGGAGTGACAGTCTTCCAATAGATTCTTTTCATTGAACACATGGAGGGAATTAAATTTGCCTCCAGCCACTACAACTTAGATCAAACCTCAGCCAAGAATGAAAAATTAATGTAACTATTCTGAGGTTGCAGTTGCCCTTATCCCAGACCAAAAAAATCTTGAGGACTTATTTTCTTAGCAGATCCCTAGGTGAATTTGATTGTAGGAAAAAAAGTCTTCCAAAATAACTTAGGAGAGAGAGACATAAGAAAAAGCCACAGCCGAAAAATGAAACCTCACAAATCTTACTTGTGCTTTAGTCATTGAGACCAACTTCAGGATAAATTGCTAAATTGATAAAGTGGGTTTTTTTCCTTCTCATGTTTCTCATAATATGGTTAGATACCTTTCTGAAATCCATGCTTCACCTGACAAACTTGGACTTAGTGCTGAGGTAGATTTCTCACAGGTCTATATGGAAAATCAGACAGGAGCAATGAAAATTCCCTTCTACCATTCCAAAGAGCTCATGTGTGAATCGGTTCTGTAAGGGCCCTACTTTTTCTAACTTTTCTACTGCTTCTAAGTAAAAATCCAAAAGACAAGAACAATTTAATAGAATCATAGAATCACAGAATGGCTCACCATGAGCAGGGTCACCTTTCACTAGACCAGATTTCTCCAAGCCCATCCAACCTGACCTTGAACACTTCCAGGGATGGGACATCCATGATTTCTCTGGGGAACCTGTGCCAGGGCCTCACCAACTTCACAGGAAAGAATTTCTTTCTTATATCTCAGCTGATTTTCCCCTTTCAATTTGAGCCCACTACTTCGTCCTATCACTATATTCCTGATGAAACTTGTCCAACATGAGGAAAATGAATATGAAAGCTGTTATAATTTTACAGAAATCTGAAGCAAAGTGTCATCTTCATCCTGGAGTAAAATGGATCATTTAAATAAAGGATGTGTTGTCTTCCTTCCATGTAGATGGTTCATGCTTTTGCCCAGGCAGACAAGATGACATTAGTCCCACTCTGCTCAAAAGTGGGAGCTAGACATGCCTAAGCTGATATCCATCTACTGTGGTCTTAAAGGTTATGGAGCAAGATTCCACAACCTCCCTTAATATCCAGACTCTGTGATTATGGGACTAGTTATTCAGCATGCACTCTGAATACATAACCTAAATCCTTCCCTCAACAGATTGAACCATTTTTTTCCCCTGTCCTATCCTCAGTGCCACTGGGAAACCATGATTACTATCATCACTAAAACAGCCTTTTCTGCATGTGAGGAAAGCTTGGTTGTCCTCACTGAACCTCTTCTTTCTTGACCAAACAAATCTTATTTCTGAAAACTGTCCTTGCAGGTGATGTTTTATACTGGCATCTCTCTTCAGTACATCTATACCTCTCCTCCTGGAAAGCTCCCTCCTGTTAGGAATTTATGTCCCTGAGCTCCCAAGTATATGTTTCATAGAGCCATAGAATGCTTTGGGTTGGAAGGGACCTTAAGGATTATCTCTTTCCAGTGCCCCTGCCATGGGCAGGGACAACTCACATGAGACCAGTTTGGTGAAAGCCCTGCCCTGCCAGGCCAGTTCCATGGTTACCTGGGCTAAACATAATTCCTTTGGATTTCTGACCATTTCTCCATTTTACCCACAAGACATGACTCCTGATCTTTTCTGGAGTTTCTGAAAGCTCTCTCTCAATAGGGTCATATGCTGAGTCTATGCAGGTACTGCCCAGTCTTCAAACTCTGGGACATCCCTGCCACACTACTTTGGGTATTTTTTAGAACTAGTTCTGCACCTGCTTTTCAATTATTGTACCCAGGCTTCAGAAGTATGTTTGCTGATAAGAGTGACTTACGGGAATGTGCTACAAACCTTAGAATAGTTTTGTTATATCAGATTTTTATGTTCCCTCCATCCATTATGCCAACTATCCTGGCATTAAGGGGAATTAGATTGATTTGACATGATTTGTTCTTCACAAACTCATGTTTCATCTTCTATCTTATTACTCCCTGGCTTGCTTACAAATGGTTCAGTGAGTAATGTGCTTCAGTGTGTTTCTAGGCTTTAAAGTGAAACTGAGACTGGCTCATAATCTCTGGCTTGTCTTTTATTAGAGTAAGTCCTCTGCTTGCCCTTCAGCAGTGCTCACACAATCTCTTGCCTTCTCAGATGAGAACTTGTGTTTTCAGATGAAATTACACAAAGGAAGTTCAGTGAGGCTCATGACCACATAAATGTCCAGCTTCATATCTTCCCCCAGCCAAATCCAGAGCTCATGGTATTCTGGCACATGGCTGTGATCTCCCTTCATCCCTGACCCAAAAGCTTGTTCCACTGGCCAGCTGCATCTGTCTGTCTCTGCCATGGTTTGGGATGGTGTGTCCTTTTCAGGGAGAGTCTGGCATGGGAATCTGCTTTGTCCTGTCACTCCTCTTTTAATCCATCTCTGGTTATGTAGTCCTGGACATTATCCACTCGCCCATCCATCAAGGTTCAAGTGCAATCATGTCTCTTAGGTGCTGGACTACCAAAGTGAGCTGTATCACTCTCCTTTATGATGACCTCACTAAAACAAGAGGACTTTCAGAAATAAAAAAGAAAAAAAGAAAGTTTAAAATAGATCAAAGAAAAAGTATTGTCTGCAGTGAGCTGTCACATGATACCAGTGTGATGGGAGGGACGTTGGACTTCTTATCCCAGTCTTATTCCTCCTGGAGACCAAGAGCCATATTTCTCACAAAGACCAAGGTCCTAGAATGAATAAAATGAAAACTAAATGCCACAAAGAAATAATTATTTGATAAACCAGGTTGTGTTACTGCAAACTTGATCAGCTAAGCCGGAAGTCAAGAGGCCTCAGCTTAGGTGCAAACAGTGAACTCTCTCTTGTGATTTAACAGGGAAAGAAATGGGGCTATATTAATATACCAGATCTCAGCTAATATTTCCCCAGCATAAAAGTGGTTTCTACCCCATAAGTCATGATGACTTCCTGCTCTTCACATTATTATCTGAGGTAATGCAGACACACAGGTGAACATAGAATAAATATAGGAAGATTATAAAAAAATTATGCTATAGGCAAATTTCTACCTAATGATCAAGGATGAAAGATTTCTGGACAATTCACAGTTATTTGCATCCATCATTATAACCTTTAGTCTTATTAACATTCTATTAGTTCCTATTCACAAACTATTCCTATTAGGTTCCCAAACAGGATACAGAAATAATTGCAATGAGTGGTCTAATCAGAATAGCGCTGACTGTTTATTTATAGTCTGTTGTGTCCTCTTTTTATTATCCAGGTTTACAGGCTGGAAAGAGTTTTCACTTCCTTTTCTAAAATCAGTTTCTCATAGCTGTGCTGTTTCTTCAGGACGCAGACCTAAAAGGAAGTAGCATTACTTGTACTGGAGGAAATGTAAAAAAGAAACAGCAGAGAAGGAAACATCTGATTGTGATCTTGTCTAGTAGTAGTTTACAGGCAGTTTTCCTAGAAGTAGATGGTTTGCTTTTTGATAAGCAAAACTTATGAATTCTGAGACTGCCAGAAATTCTCACAAAAATGTATAGATAAAGAAATTTGGGGTAGATCAGCCAAATTATTCTAAGAATCACCTTCAGCTGATCTCAAACAAAAAATCAGTGCTTTTTGTCAATGAGATAAAAGGAAGTGAAAAGAAAGAGTGCGTGGCTGTTCAACCCACAGACATGCAGTTTTCAGCATGAGGAAACTTTTCAGTGTATTTATACTAAACATCTGAATGCTATATTTAATAACAATCACAAATAAAAATCTGCATCCAGTTTGATAGGAGAACCCCATCTGAAAATGACAAAGAAGAACAACAAAATTAAAACACACTGACATGATGCTTTCCCAATTTGAATCAGAGCCTATGAGGAGTCCTGTGGGGCTGCCTGGTTTTGATGACTCTGAAGGCATTTTGCCCAGCCCTTGTCCTTTGTCCAAACTCCTTCACGCTCCAGCTCTCGGTTTCCCTGCTGGTTTCCTCAGCTTGCTCAGTGTGCCACAGCTCTCCTCTCCCTGTCTCTCTCCCCTCCCTGCTCAGGCACGGGGACATTCCTTGCAGAAGGAGCTGCATTGTTTGCAGGCAAATCAGGTGTCAGAGCTTTTAGCAGACCCGACTTCCTCCTGAGCACAAAACTGCACTTCCAGCAATACATCACTGCCATTGTACAGGTTGGTTTGCAAAGAATTTTCTGAGGTCAGCATCCTTCGCCAGACCCTCAGCTGATTACCAGGCTTATTATGAGGCAAATGCACAGCTGGCTGGGGGGGCTGTTGGATAACTTGTCTCTGCTGCTGGGAACAGAGACAAGCAGTGGTGAATAGTAAGGAGACCTGTAGAGGCAGGAGAAGCTTTGCTGGAGAAAGAAAAGAATGTATTTCCCCTTCTCAGCTGACGGAAGAGTGGCTGGGATTTATTTTCTTTTACAGCTTGTGCAAGGTGGAGCAGCCTCCTTGTTCTTTTGTTCTGTGCCTTTGGTAGTTTGACTCATGAGTAGGGAAAACGTGAAGGTGCAGTGGATGAATTTGTCTGTGGGGCACAGTGACGAAAGGGCAGCTGGGATGAATCTGAGATCTTGGCAAGAATCAGCTGGTTTTTAGCCCTGCTATCACAGTGCAAGAGCCCATGCCAAGAAGAAATCCTAGGAGTCAGTTTGTGGTCTGGGATCTTTCACAGAGTCATAGAAAGCCTTGTGTTGTAAGCCAGGCAGGGACATCTCTCACTAGACCAGATTGCTCCAAGATCCAGCCTGACCTTGAACACTTCCAGGGATGGGGCAGCCAGAACTTCTCTGTGCAACCTATGCCAGGGCCTCACTACCCTCACAGGAAAGAATTTCTTTATGTCTGATTATAACCCAGGTGTTTCTTTCCAGACAACACAGCTTCCTCCCCACCCTGTGCATTGCAGTGTATTGATACATTAATAAAGGTAATTAATATGGGTAATAAATTAGTGTTTGGTCATCTGCATTTGCTAGGTGGGTGAAGGATGATGATTCTATGCTATGTTTTTGCAGCATGTTTCCATACTGTGTCAGCAGGACTGACAAGGCAAGTCTGTGAATAAAGGCTCATCATTTGTTGCTGTTGTGTGTGATTTTGAATTGCTGCAAATATAATTTCAGAGCTTCTCAAGAATGAAATGAAAAGGGAACACATACCAGAGGAGTTCAACCTCCACTGAAATTTTCCTCATGAGTTAGAAACTGAATTGATGACAGACAGTGTTCAGTCCAACAAAACACCTTCTCTCCCTTTCCCCACTTTTCAAATAGGAAGGGTTGTAGAAGTAGAGGGTGTCAGATGCTGTGGACCTGAGCCAAAGTGGACAGCATCTGTAGCTGGTAGAATGGGTAGGGAAGAGGAAGAGTGAGTTAGCCTTTTTCACTCATGCGTGGGAGAAAGGCAATACTATTAAACACCGTTCAGCTGTAACGCAATGAAAAAACTGTATATGACAAGCTGTGACACTTCCTGTGGATCTGAGTCATTGTTTGAGCCCAACCTTACCTGTCAGTGACTGGAGCAGCAATGTGTAGCCAGCTGGCAGCACATTTGCAGAAAGGACAGTGCGGGAGCCGTATCACAAATGTAAATCTTACTATTAGGATATCTGATTTGTCTGTGGTTGCAGTAACAATGCTCCAAACGTGTGGCAGTGAGAGCAGCAATCACAGTGCTGTGTGTTCTGCTGGCTATAGGGAGCTAAGGGCAGCTCTAATATGAAAATGTCAGGAGTTTCTTAGGTGGGATCCTGGCTGCATTATTCACCACACAGGCACCTGGCCACTAGGAAGTGTGCCGAGACCACCGTATGGATTTGATCTCCTCTGCCAATCAGCTGGACAAGCACAGCCCTTAATTTCTTTGCTTTAGGCTGAGTGCTCTGAATTGGGTCACTTTTGAAGTTGTACACCCCCTTCCTCCTCCCCTCTCTGCCCCACACATGCATCCTCTCCTTCCCTCTGAGGGAAGTGCTGCCACACAACGCTGCAGGGAAGAAAAAGGGATGACTGACACCAGATTTATTTGAAAGGTGCTTTTAAGGCATCAGCCTAGGGACGCTGTGGGAAGTCTGAAGGTGAGAGGTAGCTCAGGAGTCAGAAGAGAAAGGTGGAGCAGGGCCAGCTAAAGCCAGCCTAAGCCAGATCTTCTGTTCTTTGCTTTTAAAGTTTAAATCCTCCTGCCCTCAGTTAATCCATCATTTGCTTGTCATCTAGCTATTGATTTTACATGCAGTTAATATTGTGTCTCCCTGCAACATATTTATATGCACAGACATAAAATAATAAGTAGATTAAAGAATAGGTAGGTAGAGAGATGAATTGATACGCTCTGTTTCCATACAGTGCTGAATGCTGGTGTAACACCATTTGAATGAAAATCAATAAACCACAAAACAGTGACAGAGTAGTTGGAGGAAGCACTGTCTGTCTATGCACCTACCAACCTACCTGACTACTAACTTGTCATAAAGTGTTTCTTAAGCCCATAAACCTGCTTCCTGATTTGGGGTAAAATTCTTTTGTGATAAGTGCATACAATAGTTTTTTTCCAATTTCCCCCACAAAAAAGAGAATGTCTGTGTTTAAATTGATGCCCAGTGAGATAAATAAGGTTAGGACAGGCTTAGATCCTGACTCTTTGTGAAGTTTCTGTCTAAGGCACATTTGAAAATAACAAAAATTTATGCATATTTGCAGTAGATTTTTATTATTCTGTGTGATGACTTGAGTGACTAGGAATGCACAGATATCAGTTAGAGCCTCACAAGTAAAGAGCCCCTGCTATTCAACTTAATTTCTTTATTATTCTTTAGATCTATGTGGTTATTTAATATATATGCACATCTAAAATATCATTGCATGATATATAAAGCATGTGTTATATCTGTATATCTCTACGTTATAAATATGTGTGTGTAACGTCTGTGTGGTGCATGTACATTAGAAAACTCTGTGAATATTTGGAAAAATCCTCCGTGTAACATAACGGGGACAGGCACTCAAACATTTCTCAGGGATTCCAGGCAGTGTGAAGGTAAGTTGAGTGAAAATGTTTATGTGAATGTTCAAAGCTGGGGAAGTTTGAATCTTGTACAATACAATTAAAATGTGTATTTTAGTGATAACTGAATCAGAAATAAACACAAAGGAAATGTGAGAGAAGAAAGGAGGAAAAAATTACGCACTGCCGACATGCTCTGAATTAATTTGCTAGGTAAGGAAGCATGATGTTGATGTAGATATTCTATCTGCAGTGAGCTCCACAGTGAGAGGAATAACCTCTATCTAATACTGCATTGATATGAAGGACTTTGACACAGTTTGGAAGCACGAGTGATACACTGGAATTAAAAAAAAAAAAAAAAAAAAAGGCACTTTTGCGTTATAGGGTCCAAAGGAAATAATTTATGCTGCAGGCTTTTTTGTTCTAGTGACGATTATTTTATGGGAAATAGGTTTTGATTTCTAAACTTAGCCACGCTGCCCACAAACATTACTTTCTGGGGATTAGTGATTGATCTTTCCATTTCTTAGCTTTCTTGGTTCTCTTCACATCTTCTGCTTTCCAGTGTGTATGTGTGTGTGTGTGTGTGTGTAAGCTGTGTAGCCAAATGAAGAATAGTCATCTGGCAGAAGCAATAAGCCCCTGGAACGCAGACACATTTCTGTCTCCAAATTTCACCACGTCTTCAGTCTGAAGGCCAAGGATGGCAGAAAGATTAAAGTTTGACATTCATTTCTGTTGTCCACTGAAAGGATCAGGGAATTCCCTTTCTTTGGTGTTTTGAACCCACAGAATAGATGGTCAAAGGCTGAAGTCAGTATCCAGGCAAAATGTTTACTGATTTGAAATGAGGTGTTGTAAGAGCAAAGATTTCAGAATTAGAAAGACAGCTTGAGTTTGTGTTGAAATCTGTCCTTCTTGGTGGAACTAATAATCTTTGCAGTTTGGGATGGGAACCTGCCTGTGTTTGACTTCTGTCTGGCCCAAGCTCTTTTCCCAGGTTAATGGCAAGACATCAATAAATCCTTCAATTGCTGGTGAGTGGCTCGGCAGTTACTATTCCCAAATACCTAAGGCAGGATCATGCCTTTATGTATTTATTACCTCATCTTCTCTGCTTCAGTCCATCTGTGCACCGCCATTGGGGGTGAATGTTCATCTGGTGGGACTCTGGTCTGACTGTCTCCAAAGGACAGCTAATGCATACATATTACATAAACCCACTATCAAGCTGCAGGGTTGTTTGCTGGAGCCAGCTTCAGACAGCATGGCAGCCCTTGTGAAAATTGCTTGTTTCTTCTTCTAGACAAATAAACTTCCTCAAACTTCAGGTTCTTGCTAGAGGAGCTTTAATTGGCAGCATGGTGCATGGTCACCTCATTATGAAGTGTTTTTTCTGTAGTCAACAGAGTTCAATAGTCACCTTCTAAGGGCAATTCATGTTATCTCCTATCTCAATTGTTCTATAGTTATCACTATCCTACCTCAAGGGCAACTACCTGCCTAAATTAGGTGATCCTCTACTGCCTTAGGTGGGAGAAACTGGTCTTGGGCTTGATTATATGGGATATCAGTGGATTTTGTTAACACAGAAGAAAAAGCAAAAAAAAAAAGCATCTGAAATCAAGTGAGAGTATTTACCACTCATGGCTTCCTCATGGCTTTTTCTTTTCCCCTCCCTCTTAATTTTCACATAATCATATACTTAGGCAACACAGAAAGTACACTTTCACCCAGATGCCAGACTGAACATAATTGGCAAATAGTCGAGTTGAGCAAGTAATGATTTCCAATAGGTTAAAATCTGTTAACATAAACTATTGAGCCAAATTCTATTGCATAACAAATGCATTCTGAGAAATTATGTATGATTATAGTGAAATTAAGATTAATAATGGAATAACTGCATATTGGGGAATTATCTGAATTGATTAAGATAATATAAATTATCACTAAGACTTTATAAGGTGTATGCAGATAGTGTGATTGCTGAGGACAAAATTTTGTAGCCAGTGACCCATACTCCTCAACTCACACAGTGGGCTGAGGAAAAGACATGTCCAGCTATTTTAGACTTTGGTGGGGTCACTGAAAACCTGCCTGGGTTTGAGAGGGTGTGGGTGGCCTTTGTTACACATCTAGAGTGAGACTTAATCATACATCACATGCCTCCAGGCAGGCACTTCTTCAGCAAACAAGCACCTATAAAGCTGTACCAATACTGTAAACATGATCAATAATACAGTGGAATATTCTTTATAGGAGCATTCCTGTCAGATGTTGTCCTTCTGGTTCTGGTGGCTGGAGGAGTACAAATAATTCTGATTTTTTACGACTTGTTCCTACTTCTATTTCACAACCCACTTTTCCCTGTTGACTTTTGAGGGAAAGTTATTGTTAAGCACTGATGACCTCTGCACCTTAAACTCTGTGCTAATCCTGGCATACTCCTTTGCATCTCAGTTTGCTGCATACCTTAACATGAGACTGGAATGTTTCGTGTTCCAGAAAGGAATTTTGGGCTCAGAAACCTGTATTTCATGGAAACACGTTCTACTAGTGGAAGCATCAGTAGTTCAGGCATATCTTAATGCTTGACTCTGCAGAAAAGAAATGCTAGGAATGAGGCAACTTGAATATTTTCTCCACTTTGTAGCTGTTTTGAGAAAGAAATGGGAAAGCTACTTGTTGGGAGAAAGTAATCATTCCTTTCTCTGCTATGGCTTGTGATTAAATAACAGGGTCAGAGTTGGACTTTTGGATAGCTGCCGGGCCTTTGTTACTGCTTTTTTTGTCTACATCTATTTTGTATCTCAGGAAATAAGTCAGAGAGCAAACTGCCAGTCCTCTCTCACCAAGCTCTGAGGGGTCAAGACGCCTGTATGCAAGGCAGCATAGAGAGCTGTTCAGGATGCAGCATACCCCATCTCTGTGTGGTCTTGGGTCCATCCTGGAAAAAGACCTCTGATCATTTGATTAAAGACTCCTCATGTGACTTTTCTAAGGGAGAAGCAAATTTGTGCCCATCATGTCTGTATTACAGATGAGTGCTGCTGATTAAACTTAAGCCATGAAGCAAGTCTTGGTTTAACACAGGCTGAGACTCAGGTGTTCAGAGTGGTAGGGTCTGAATTCAGAGTCTGACATTCATTCTTATACACAAATGGACTTTGAAGAGTGGCTCAGCTGTGCCTGCTGCAGGGTGCCCTCTTGGCTGCACTGACTACACTCCCTGCATCTTTACTTTGTTACCTGGCACTGTGAATTCCCCGTTGTGTGGGCCCATGAAATATTGAATCTAACAAAATTTCTATGTAACTTTGCTCTGCTGAGTGTAGCAAAACAGGTGGAGGAACACACTGTAAGAAATGGTCAGCTGGGCATCCATAGATATCAATCAGAGGACCAAATATCTAAAGATTTTTAGCATCATTAGGGAGTTTTTCCACAGATTTTGTAAAGGACAGAAGAAAGGAAGAAAGGAAGGAAATAAATGAGGGAAGAATAAATAAATAAATAAATAATAGGAATAGAAAAAGAAAGAAAACACAGCAGTGAGCAATTCTCTTAAGAAAAGGAGTTGTAGTTCATTGAACCTTGTCTTCCTCTTGCCTCCCCGATCTTAGGTAAATATTTGAGCGAAGTCCAAACCAAATACACACACCAAAATAGCATAGGGTGTAACTGATACAATCTTAGAACTCATAGAAAAGGAGACTTTGAAGGGGGAAGGGAGAGACCTTTTCCTTGAACAGCTATTGCTTGGGTGAAGACCATCGCCCCTTTGACTGGACAATGGGAATTAAGTCCCATAAGCAAGCACAACATAACTTTTTCCATAGCAAGCACAACAAAATGTCCCGTTTTAGAAATGTGGCCGTTACTGAGATAGCAGAGGAGATCAGAATGTTCAGTGCCCTTTTACAGGGCTTTTAATGAAATTCTCCTAAAGTCCCTCATAAACATTTTGCCCCCACATATCGAAATAATCAGGTCATCTGGGACACTGGAACAGGTTGCCCAGAGAAGTTGTGGATGCCCCATCCCTGGAAATGTTGGATGGGGCTCTGATCAACCTGGTCTAGTGGAAGGTGTCCCTGCCCATGGCAGGGGATTTGGAATTAGATGATCCTTATGGTCCCTTAAAACACAAGACATTCTGTGGTTCCATGATCTTTTCTATGCAGTAATAATTTCTCTTTTCCAGTTTTCTGTGGATGTTGTCTGTGTGTTATGGGAAAGATGTGAGGATGAAAGGCAGTGCCTCAGCAGACAGGAGATATCCAATCCATGGGGATTAAAAATCGAGTCCCTTTGTCTCATCTGCATGACAAAGGCCCATTGCATAATCTGTGAGTACAATTAAATCCAAGGCTTAGTCCCTCATGTCCTGGTTAGGCAACAGAGAAGACAGATAAGGCTGGAGGAGCAGTTGGATGGAGATAGTTTTGGTCATGTAAATACCTAAAGTTCACCGTGAGGAGCCTGAGCCCATTCATCATTTCATGCCAAGCTTAATTCTTTGATAGAGGCATCACACCCAATATGCACTGAAGATGTCCTCACATGTCTAATGTGTCTAGACATTGTGGCCTTTAATATACTGCAGGTTGCAGGAATCTAGAGGTGATAGGGACGCTGCAGTGGTCAAAGCCTGTGTTGGATTTTCTCTGGTGTAAATCATCAGAACACCACCCGAAGTTGGAGTCTCATGCATTGAGCCAAGGTGAGGAGCTGGGCCCATGCCAGTAGTGGCTGTTACTGAAGGTATAAAAACGTCTTTACGTGAGGAGGAGGTTATGGAAGGGAGTGGTGGCTTATTACAAATATGGAGCTGAGTCTGCTTTTGGGACAAGTCTGTGTAGCTGTTTAGGAGACAGCAAAAAACGGGCCCAATGTGTCTGGCACATACTCTCTGACGATTAAAGAGGGTCTCTGACTTTTGCAGCTCTGATAACAGGTTGTGCCTTGTGCTGTTGCACTGTGCCACACACAGCTCTCACCATGGCTGTGCACTGGGTACAAAATGTTCCTCTCTGGAGGGCTTGTGATCTTCTGGGAGGGTTGCTGCTGGCTGTCAAAAGACTGCTGGATTTGCCCCAGAGGAGAGGAGGGATACAGATGCACACCAGATTTCCACATTGTGTGAAAGGAGCCTTATAATTATCTTATACATTACAGTTGGGAGCCCCAGGCAAAGGGTAGGCTCCTGTGCTTTCTCCTGACCCATTGTGTGAAGTCTCATGTGATGCAGGGTGGGGAAGTGGCTGCCTCAGACATCTTTGTCGTTCAGTGTTGGTGATTATGTGACAAACGGGGCTGGGCCAGCCTGCCTGGGCACAGGGTGAGGTTGAGCAGTGTGGGGGTGTGATGTACTGGGCACTGGGGTGGGCAAGGGGCTGAAACATCACCTGCTGCTGACATGGCTCTTCCTTGTCCTCTGGCAAGGTCTCACTTGCACCTTGTTCCTTTGTCATCATAGAAGTCTTGAAAGGTTTGGGTTGGAAGAGACCTTAAAAATCATCTAGTTCCAAGACAATTGCCATGGGAAGGGACACGTTCCACTAGACCAGGTTGCTCCAATCCCCATCCAACCTGGCCTTCAACACTTTTAGAGATTGGGCATCCACAACTTCTCTGGGAAACCCCTTCCAGGGTTTCACCACACACATAGTGCAGAATTTCTTTTTTGCGTCTAATCCAAACTCCACTCTTTTAGTTTGAAGCTGTTCCTCCTTGTCCTACTACTCCATGCCCTTATTAAAAGTCCTTCTTCAGCTCTCATGGAGCCCCTTTAGGTACTGGGGGTGCTGCTCAAAGGTCTCCCCAGAGCTTTCTCTTCTCTGCCTTTTTTGTCCCCAGAGATGGGTCAGTTTAGCACTTTTTTGCCCCTCCCAGCTTTTCCTCCATAATAAGGACCAGCAGGAGCTTGTGTACTGTGAAGAGTCATCTTCTCCATGCTGCTTCAGAATCCCTTTGGAAGAGCAAAAAATGGGATAAAATAGGAAAATTTTTGACCTCTGTATGAACGGATTGTACTTAGCTGTTGTCAGTGTGGCATAATAGGAGAGGATTTGCTCTTGTGAGGAGGGATGGATATGCTGTAATCCCCCTTAGCCTGGTCCAGCACATCATGTGTGGTCTGGGTGCTGAGGTGCTGCTGCAGATGAACTGGCTTGTTCAGGCTGTAGCTGCATGCAACCAAAATTAATTCCAGGATTAATGCTTAAGCTGGCTGCAAGAGGCTGTTCATCTTATAGAAAGGCTACAATTGTTGGACTAAAGGTACTGCCACCTCTTGGAAAGGGTGAAATAAAATCCACAAAATTTTCAAAACGTTAAAAAAAAAAAAAGAAAAAGAAAAGAAAAAAAAAAGGAGGTTTTTCTTTGTTTTGTTTTTGATTCACATGATTAAAAATATTTCCTTTGTGTCCAGCTGTCTTGTTTGAACAAATGATTTTATTTTTCTGAGTAATATTTTTTTCTCCAAAGAGTCAGATCCAAGAGCAAATCACAGACCTGGTCTTTGAACTTACTGGACTGAAACTCTTTGATCACCTTGAGAGGTTTTCTAGCAATGCTTGAATACTTGAAGCCCACCAACTTGATTAAATGGACCTTGGGCCATGGGCAGGGTCGGCTTCCAGGAGCTGACAAAATCAAAGTTTTACGAAAGAATTCCCACTCTGCGGCACGCCCCACCACCCCACCCAGGAGAGGGAGATTATGGGAACTCATATCACAGAAAGATCAAGCTTCAGTTTAATCACCTCTTGTTAATGCCTTTCTTATATTGGATTTTAATACATTTTTAATCTGTTTTTCATTTTCCATGCCTTATCACTTGGGTGATCAGAGTGAACAGGAACCAATCTGATGCTGGGACCGAAACACAGCAGAGGGGTTGTAAAAGCAGAAGTAAAATTTCCCAGGAGGTTGTGGAGAAAGGATGTGAACTGAGAACTTTTCTGGCAGAAAAATCTAAACTGGGAGTGAGGCAGCTGATGTGACAGGGCCCTGTGTGTGACCCTGAGACCCTTTAGCCTGTGTTCCTCCAGTCTTTTGATTGAATATTCAGTTTTATGCATAGAATAATAGAAGTGCAGAATGGTTTGGTTTGGAAGAGACCTTAAAGATTATCCAGTTCCAACACCTCTGTCACTGACAGGGATACCTTCCACTAGGCCAGGTTGCTCATATTCTCCTTTAAGTAAGTATTTTTATTCTAAAGTACACCAACATCTTCTTCCCAGCTACATCCTCTAAGTAATGCCTCACACACGAAAAAGAAAAATCTTCCAAACTTATGATAATGACACAGAGAATCTGTAAAAAACCCCTTCTGAGGGACTTCTCCCATCCCCCCCATGAGGAATTATTTTCCTTTCTGTTCAAAAAGACCCTTATCAACCCTTCAATCTTTCCATGTAAATACACTGACAAGTGTCAGGCCCTGGCAAACCTATAATTAAGGCTGAATACAATTTGCTAATAAAAGCCAAGAAACCCTGGGTTGAGTTTACTTACATTATCCCCACTGGGCACTTTCCATCAGAATCTTTTATCAGCTTCTGCAAATGCCACTTTGACATTATTTTTACTGAATCAGTCAAACACGGACACTACACTCATTCTCCTCCTTGCAGAGAACATGCTCCAGCTACAGAAATAAAGATTTGTGCTGTTGTTTGTTGTTGTCATTGCAGCTCCTCTGACTCACAAAGCACAGTGAGCTTTTGGAAGGAGAGAAAGAATGAGAAAAATAGAGGAGAGAAAAAGAGAGAATTGGAGAGAGAGAGAGGCAGAAAACGTGAGCCAGAGATTGTGGCAGGCTTTACAAATTGGCACAGCCTTATCAACAGCATTTCATGGTTTTCTGGAACTCTTTCAAAGGGAACTTGCCTTTGTGTGCACTGGCTTAAGCTTTACTAATATTTAAAGCTATATTTAAAAGTTTATGAAAATTACTTCTGAGTTCCTCTGTCTCTTAAAATCACTGAGGCCAATGTTTGCTTCTTGCTGTTATCCCACTCACCCCCCTCTTCCCGCATTTTTCTGTGGTTTTCCCGTCCTCTTCGTCCTTCCTTGGCAGGGTCTCTGCCTTTCCGTGTCCCTCCCATTTGCTGCATTCCCTTCACCCAACCTCCCCCCTCTCCATTTCCAGGGGGCTGGGAGAAGGGTTTTGTTTGGTGGGACTGTTTGTGGTGGGTGAGGTCCAGCTCCGAGCAGCGCCGCTCTCCACTACATCAGTAAGTGTGTAAGTAAATACATCTCTCACGCTCTTTCTCTTGGCTCCCTGCTTGGGCACAGGGTCAGATGGCTTTTCTCCTTGCTCCTGGCCATGTCTGGGTCAGTTGAACACAGTCTGACACTTCCAACAACCCACAGTGGCATCTTCATCCAAGCACAGATAGGGAAATAGGGGACTCCTAGCACAGACGTACACTGCTTCTAATGGGATTCGAGGGAGAATTTATCACAGCCTTCCACTGATGGGTAGAGGACTGATGGGAACTCCAGATTTGCCTGCAGCCAGTGTTACTTGTGTGCAGCTAGGCACTAGGGACTGTGCTCCTGGAGGAGGGAAGTCTAAATATGTTCAACATTTTGGTGTGCAGATGTGCCCTTGGTCTGGGCATGGATGGCAGGAGGACCCTCAAAGGGGAGGGTGGCCCAACACAGGTTTTTGTAGCTCTCCCAAAGGTCACTAGTGGCACTTGGGGTAGGGTTTGCCTGCCCCTCTCCCTGTGATGGCTGTGTCTGAGATGCTTGCCCTTTGAAAAGCATCATGCTGACAAAGACAACAGGATATTCTATGATTCTATGATCTGCAGAGGAATTGCCTCTTAAAAAGGTCCATTTCTCACCAGGGCTGTTGTTGGAGATGCCCCTCAGCTATGTGACTAAATACATCTTAGAGGTCAACATAAAGGTAAGATGAATCCTTTTTGGGGTAAATGACTCGGAGAAGTTAAAAAATATTAGATCCCAATAAATATATTCTAAAAGGCCTTACAATATATTCATATCAGAGTTTGAGCGGTATAATAAAAAAATTATCTTAGCTAATGTGGTTTTAAACACAAAATGTGTGTGACTACATTACTTCAAGCCAGAGGGCCCTGCTGGTCCAGCACTGTTTCCAGCAGCAGTCAAACGTAAATGTTTAAAGAGAATAATAAACTACTTATAGAAAAACAAAGTGTCTGTACCTCCTGCAATCACTGATGTAGACATCTTCAGGAGACTACATTCATACAACAAGCCTTAACAGCCTCCACTGTGTCTATCTGTTGAAATTTCCCCCTTTTTGGGGCTGTTTTTTAAATAGAAAGTTAATACCTTGGGTATATCCAGTGGCAATGCCCTGCTTTCCTGGTTTCTTCCTAGATGATGAAGCCATGGGCGATTCTGTGCCTTCACAGTGCCATGGAAAGTGCCTGCTCTGCACCTGGGGCAGTTTGGTGGAGTTAGGCTGACTTCAGACAGGATGATCTTCTATGACTTTTCTGTGACTTCAAAAGAGGTAGGCAAATGTGCCCTATCTGAGGAAGTGACCCCTTGCTTTACCTTTTTCTATGACATTAAAAAGAGCAGCTTTGGTGTAGGAGAATGTCGAGCAATGCTCTCATCTCTCAACGCTTAAAAGCACACAGGGATGAACCACAAGGATAAGCTATAAATGACTTCTGTATCCCATAATGTATCAGTTATAAGCAAATCCTTTATATAAATGAAACCCAGATCCTTTAGATTCCCTTTGAAGAAATGTTGTCCTCTGGCAGCTGGAACTGCAGTGGTGGGAGTGATAGAGGCAGTGGCTGGAAGACACGGCTGTCTGCTGGAGATAGGATCGACATTCCTGCAAGGGACAACTGCAAATTTGGTGTTGCAGTGAGATTATAAATACCCTTAGATTTTACTGGTGTTTTTGGAGAGAGGGGGAAAGTAGATTTAGAGAGTTATGATATATAGGCACATGCACACATTTGTAAAATCTAGATGGTAACACCGGGCTCTGTGGTAGAACGTATATTCAGCTTTATTGCGTTAATCAGCGCAGGACTGATGGAGTGTATATGATCATTTCTGTTTTACAAGGTAGGGGAAGGTTAAGTGATTTGCCTGAGGCCAGAGACTAAATCAGTGTCACAGATGGGATGAGAAAGGAAGAGGCTCCAGTTCAGTTTGGATTCTCAACAGAACAGGCAACACCAGAAAGAAATAAGGCTCAGGCAAAAAACAGTCGTGGCTTGTCACTCCAGTGTGCATCACATTGCTAAGCAGTGCTGCTAAGTGAAACATCCTCTGCCTTCTTTTTTTCTCATCAGATAAAACAGCTGCCAAAACTCTGTCTACATTCTCTACACAGACTAATCTTTGACTGTTTCACATTTCCTATGTGCTGGAAAATGATTTTATTTTTTATTTTCTAGAGGTCAGACATCTCAGTGTCCTGAATTTCTCTGCAGTAGCAAATACTGCCCCAGCCTGATACTGTCACTGCAGCTCCCACTTTGTAAAACACACGTAGTGCCTATTAAAAAAACAACAATCATGCACTCCAAATAATTAGTGCCATTATTAGTACTGTGGCATAACCTGCAGGGCCCAATTAAGATCCAAACCTTATCACTCTAAGTTGGGGAAACATACATTAACGCACAGTTTCAGCTTTGAAGATTTTGCATTTTTAATGGATGGAATTAAGAGTAGGAAAAAGGAACTTATTCTCCCTATTTCACAGGCAGAGCACTGGGACTCGGGGTTATTAAGTTGCCCAAGGTCACATGGGCTGTGTCAAAGGCAGGAGCTGAACCTGTGTTCCCACCTCCTGATCAAGGAGAGCTGCGAGATGGAGCTTATAACTATGATGTGTTTGTAATACAACAGAGAAAGTAATAACCAGAAGAAAGAGCTTGGGAAGGAAAGAGGGAGGGAGGGGGATGCGTGTGATTGTGTCTCTCACAGCCAGGCTGTTCAATGACTAATAACAACTGGTCTTGACTGAGATGCTCCAGGGGATGTCATATTTCATCCCAAGCCACTTAAAGAGCCAGTTAGTCTTAGAGAACTCTGAGCCTATAATCTAATGCCCAAATAACAACATTTGTCATTAAGTCATTTTAAGTAGAACATGCATGTATATATGTGTGTATATTTACAAATATATACACACAAAGTGTTTAACTTGTTTAACCTACATCTATATGTATATATAATAACACATGCACACACACACACACCCTGCCCTGTCTTAAAATAACATGGCTAAGTTAGGAGGGGGCCTACCACTGCAGCTTGGAAATGTAGATGATTTAAAGGTTGTTGTTAACATTTTTAAAAACAAAACAGAAGAAGAGAATGTTTAATTGAAATCCATATTTCGTAAAGCTGTGCTCAAAGAAAAGTACTTAAGTAATGGCAAAATGTCCCATTCCATTATTTAAAGAAAAAAACCCTTTTAATTTCACTTTTTCAAAGTTAAATGCGTTTTTCTTTCACCTAATCTTTTGGGAAGGTTTGGGGTTGATATAAAATGTAAGTATCTCAAATTTAGTCACATTTTGAATTTAATCTGTGTGTTGAAAAAACAAACAAACAAACAAACAACAAAAGAGTCTGTATTCCAGGTAGAAAAAAAGGTTAGAATGATAAAAAGAAATCCCATTAAGTGAAACATTAAATGAAAAATTTGATTCCCCTAGCTGGGAAATATTGTTTCCTCTGCCCCTGTGTTCAGTTCCCTGGGATAAACACATTCTGGTCGAATCCCAACAGAAATAATACACATTCCTCCCCACAGGCTGTGTTATCACATGGGAGGGACCTGATGCAGTGATGAGAGGGGTTCAAGGCAGTGGAGACCCCGTTACAGCCACTTGGAGGAGGGTTTAACTCACAGCCCCTGTGGGTACTGGGGGCTCTTGCACTGTAGAAGTGGATTCTGACTCTGCTTCTGAAAAATATTTCCAGCCAAATAATTTTTTGTTGGTTTGGTACCAAAATGTTCAGTTGTGAATTTCCCACCTTGGAGGGAACCTGGGGATGCTGAGCTTTCACCAAAGAGCTCAGTTTTGTCCTTAGAAAAGACTTTGGAAACCAGCTTTTTCCTTGCCATGGAGTGGGCATCCAAAATTGGCAACTTCATGTCGCCTTAACCAGCCTATACTTCAACCTATGAATAAGAGAGCAAGAAAACCCTCTCAAAACACAGAGGTGTTACAGAGAGAAAGGCATAAATATTTGCAGCACCTTTGGGTGTTAAAGTGATGGGCAATGAGGAAAGGACTGTGTGGAAATGAATCATTCTGTCTTGGGGCAAAACTGTGCTGACATGCAAAAACATTTGTCTTGAGGGTCATGCATCACACAGGGAAGAAAGTAAAATCCTAAAGATTTTGTGATTACGGGAGCTCTGTCCAGCCTCTGCACAGATTAAGGCCTTATAGGAAGAGAAAGAAGTGAGGGTGTATTTGCATTCCTTTTGCAGAGTGGATGTGTGCAGAATGGCAGCTTTAATCCAGGAACTTAAAAAGTGTTGGACGCTTGACTTGGAGATCTGAGTTATAGTTGTTTGATGTACTTTCTCTTTTTGCATCTCTTTGCACAGACACATTAGATAGGCAGCATATATTTACATTCTGGATTTATGAAGTTGGAGCTGGACATTTTTCTAAATTACTGTGAAACTAATGCTTTTCACATCCTGTTCAGTCTTTCTGGGCATCCTCATTTGCACTTCAGCTGGCACAGTTGCAGGTTTGACTTTGTTTTCCTCTTTCTGCTGCGTTTGAGGCGCTCTCCCGTTTTCATACATTTCCATCTTCTGATTGAAGTGACCTTTCCCATTCACCCTTAAAATTCCACCCAGCTGAAAACTAGTCCTGCCTCCAGGCCTGTAACTTCGCCTCTTCGGCCTGGGACAATGGGGTAAGGAAGGCAAAATAAGGGACATTCCTGCAGGTCCTCGGTGTGTGGATAACAAACAGGGCACAAGAGGCAGGCAGGTAAATCAGAAATCTCTCCATTAGCTGGTTAAGCATTTTGGAGTGACACCAGGTACTTTAGGAGGTGGCAACCACAATGGAGGGACACTGGCCATTTGATATTCATGAGATGAAGAAGGTTTAAGAAGAGAAAAGGAAGGGGGAGGGTGGGATGTGGGCTTTCTAATGTAAACACCATTATCATTTGAAAATCAATTAGCTCCTTGCACCGAGGGAATGACAAGACTTAAGGCCCTTTTCTGAACTGCTATTGTGAGCCTGGGTTATTTACTTTAATTAAGAGGAGACAGAGTGGATTATTGTCTCAAACTAAGGAGTTGGGAAGAGTCAGAAAATTACACTCTACCTCACTGCACAACAAAGCCCGGGTAAGAGACAGGCTCCAAACCCAGCAAAGTCAAAAAGAAATTAGCCTTTAATCTGGATTCGTCCTACATAAGGAGCAATCAAAAGGAAGGAAGGTTTGGAGCCTCCTTGCTAAGCACCAGGCATGACATTGCAGTGGCTACCACTGCCAGCTCTTCTGCTGGAACTTAATATTGGTTCTGGGAGGGGCTTCTTGCCCTGGAAGGGTTAGAGTTTGAGAGCAGAGATCGCCTTTTTCCTAAAATTTGACACGTTGAAATGTCAGGTGTGGGGCTTCGTTTCTTCCTGCCGTCCAACACGATAATGGAGCAATGCACTGTTCTAGAAAGACATCTAATTGTTGATGCAAAGATGTCTCTCCTGGATGAAGATGATAATATTTTTTTTGGCTCTTATTTAATTTAAGCAGCTTGGATTAAAAAATTAGAAAAAAAAAGAAAGAAAAAAAAAAGAGAAGGAATTTGGCAAGTGACTAATCCACAATATTGTCTTATTTGGCATATGGAGAAACACCCCCGGAGGTATCTAATACTGAGATGTTTGAGCTCTGTTTTGCATTGCCCACTCTTACTCTGCATACTCTAAATATGTATTAAGTCAGTCGAGCATGGCAGCTGCTGAAGGAGTTGCCACAGCTTACTGGGTAAATAATGATCGTTTTTTAAATCACCTAAATGCGTATCTACCCCAAAGACCATGGCAGTGGCTTATGGGAATGCTGATTTGCATTTTAAAAATTTTGCTTGGATGTATTTGCAGTTTCTGTGCCTCCCACTGATTGCTCCATGCTTCAGTTTTAAGTCCAGGGCCCAATTCTACTCTCAGTTATGAATGGGAGAATAAGGACTGACACCATTTAAGTCAGCAATGTCAAACTCAGGAAAAGCTCAGTGTGATGAGTTTTGCCAGGAATGCAAACTGGCACTGAGATTTTTTGGTGATTTTGCAGCTTTAAAAATAAATTGGTGATAACTGAAGAGCACTTTTTAGTCAGGGTGGGGTGTGAGGAGGGTTGTAATGGGACAGATAGGCCGAAGACGAGCTGCTGTCCAACTTTATGCTGAAGCAGGGAAGAGACAGATCACATGTAAATGATCTCAGTCAGGCTCTGTTACACCTCTAGAAAGCATCTTCCCAAAACAAGGCTTTGGGGTCTATTTAGGCTCATTTTGCTCATGGAGGGAAAAATAGCATATTCTGAATACTGACACACAGCCAAGATCATCAGCTCTTAACCCTTCACAAAACTGGGACCATCCTCTATGTTTTATCAACAGAGACACCTTGGCCTACAGCAAACCCAGAAATATGTGACTTGGGAAGGAAATGGGTGAGGCAGCTTTTGAGAGGACCTTAGGGAGCAAGACACTTGTTACTTTGCATTGCAAAGAAAATATATTTTTCTATATATCCAGTCAGAGTTCTTCCATGCATTCAGGACTCTTTTCCTCCAGCCCAGACTCTGCTTCTCCTTTGCATCTGGATCCCTTCTTTCTCATTTGGTCCTGCAATAAACCAGTCCCTTTTCATATGAGAGCCATTCCCTATTTTCTCCTCATGTTTCCCATGCATAAGTGTATACCCATGGACTTTAGGTCTTGTTGAAATGCCTGCCCTGGCTCTGGGGTCCAGCAAAGCTGAAGTGTGTTAAGGAGTTCCAGCTGAGAGTTGCTTTGGCTCTTTCATCCCTTTTGTGAGTCTGTACATTTTGCAAGCTGGGCAGCTAGACCAGACCTAGTGACTTGCACCTCAGCTGTGTCCTGTGACTCTCCCACCACCTCTCCTTGCTCTCTTGAGCAAAGTCTAGGAGATTCAAGGTGCACAGACCTTCAGGTAGAAAGAAAATTTGCCATGAATCAGACTTAGAAACCCTTGGAGATGAGTAACTGGACCCTGTGATGCAAAAACTCTGAACATCATGCAGTTGGTGTCACATCCTGTATGACCTGGGGAGGTGTAGTGCAGACAGATGCTCAGTTGTTGCTCTCTCCTCCTCTAGCAGGGCATAGCTTTTAATACTGAGCCACAATGGCACAGACAATGCATTAATTCCTGCCTTAGTACTGTACTTGTTGGATTAAAGTACGTTCTTTATATAGATATTTTCTGCTTGTTGTAATAGTACTTTGTGATCTTGAATATACTTAATTGTATTAGAAATGGTGTGCTGGAACCTTTTTTGCTATTATTAATATGAAAATAAATAAAAGGAGGATTTTCTTTTCCCCAGGAATAAATCAAATCCTCCTCTGGAGTGCAGGGTCAACAGACCCACAGGGCTGAGCTGCTGGCTGCAGATAGTGTGTGTGTGCATAGATGACTACACACACGTGTGCCACCTATATTTGCATTCCTACAGCTGTTCATTATTTGTATCTATTATGCAGTGGAGACAGCACAAATGTGTGCAATTGAGACACAATAATGTAGGGATATGAAAGGCCCAATCCATCAGTTCAAGTGTGTTTGGGTTTAAGGAGAAGGGGACGTACAGATAAATACAATGATTTATTCTTGCTAGCTCTCTCCGCATTCTGGGGCTGGGCCCGAGCCATGGAAGCTGCTGGAGCTGACAATGATTTATATCAGCTGCAGGGTCTGGCCTGGAGCTTTTAAGTGTATGTCAAGCACCTCCAGCACTTTCAGAATCTTTTTTTTAAATGGAGTTTTCCAAATCAAAATCTGAGGGAACAGCAAATCCATTAAGAAGGCAAGCACACACTGTGTTTTGTGTTGAGGGATTCCTGTCATATTTATGTTCAGTTTTGACCATCCGGCTGCTCAGACACAGGCTATGGCCTTGAACAGCAATCATGTCTCATTCCATAAGAACCCAAAGGTCCCTAAACACTGGTTGCCTTGAACTCAGTCCAGTAAGGAGATGACAGGCCAGGTTGTTAATTACAGCCTTTTATTCTGACAGTCAGGCTACAGAGAGGCCTTGGCAGCTTTCAGAGCTGTGTGGAGCAGCCTCTTCCTGCGTGTTCCACTGCTGTTACATGACAGAGAACTGGAGAGCCCATTCAAAGAGCCAGAACAACTTGACATAGATTTTTGGGTTATGCTGCCATCTCTTTGTTACTCTCAATAATATAAATATATGAAATATGGGATGACCAGGAGTGCCGCCCAAGATGAGGGCAAAGGAGGTGGGAGAGAACAAGACAATATAACAAGACTGGGATACAGGGGCTGCATTCCTGGCTGTACTGAGGACCTGGGGTAAATCTCTTCTTGTCTCTGCTTCCCGTCCATCTTTTGTGAAGTTAATTATAATCTCACTGCAGCAGAGGGTAGGGGCTGTTGCAGGACCCATGAAGACTGCTGACCCTATTTGTGAGGATAAATGGGTAAAAGTATTGGGAAGGAGCCCTGGGGAAAGGTAGGGGCTGAGGGAAGAAGGGGGTGAGATGGGCTCATTCCCAGATCAAGAAGGTGAAGGAAGGCTCAGACAGGAGCTACTTGGCATGTGAAGGAACTGTTTCCCTGAGGGAAGCAGCTGCCTAATTTTCAGGAGGGAAGAATTACTCTCTTTTGGGTTGAGTTGGCCCTGTCCTTTATTCTTATTGGAAAATAAAGCTGATTTTGGAGCTTAAGTCTAAGCTCTTCTGGTCAACAAAAAAGGCACTGGGAAGAGTCATCATCAGCCTACAGCATATCTTGCCTTGGTGCAGCACCCTGTATTATTGGTAGTGAATACCAACAGATTTTGCTATTGTCATGATCTAATAATAATCGAGACATTACGTCCTCAGCTTCCTCCTATAACTCTTAATTATGAAGGAAAATTGCTAAATTTAAGCACTGGTGTAAAGTCGGTGAAGAACAGAAAATAACTTGGATCCTTCTTTCAGATCTGACTGAAGGCAGATTTTATCAGTAAACAATTTGCTACAGGTTTAATTCCACTCCAAAGGCTCTATAAGCAAGGAGTTCTTAGAAAGTTTTTCATTCCCAACTATTTTATTATCTTGGTTTCCCCAGTGTCTTCTATCCCCTTTTCCAGCAAGAAGTTCGAGTGGCTACCTGGAGAACAGATCTTGTCCCTTCCTGTATTCTTTTCCAAGCCACTGGCAGAGGTAGTGAAAGAGGATGTGACAGACACAAGAAAGCTCCCAGCACTCAATCCCTGCTTCCCAAACCCAGTGTCTTGGCATTAGCTGTGAGAGTGCCTCCCTTCCCTGTGCATCTCACAGAGCCTCTTTTGTTCTCTCGCCCCTTTCAGGGCAGGACTGCACTGGGAAGGAAGGATTGCAGCTCCTGGGACCCGTGGCAGAGCGCAGCTGAAGAAAGTGTTGTCAAACACAGTCAGGGATCAGCTTGCACTCTTTGTCCCTGATGCAAATGTTCACAAGAGGCTGTTGCAAGGATGGGCTCAGCTCTGTGTTCAGCAGCCCAGTGGAGACTCGGGGGTTACAGGAGCAACAGGCTGATGGTGTCAACAGGGAGGTGGCAAGTTGTCTTTTGCTCAAATCTCACTTGTTGGGAAAATTCCAGAGCCCGTCCTTACCCAATTTCCAGATCAGAAAAACTCATCCATAGTCTTGCCTGCATATGTCCATCTAGTTGCTGCTTTGCTCTTTATTTGCTGTCATTGACCCTACTGCAAGTTATTGTCTTGCTGGGATCAGTGGGATGAGTTGTAAGCATTCCCTAACTCGATGATCTCAAGATTAGTTGAGCTAAAAGCTGAAAATTTATAAGTGGCTGGGCTTGTTCAGCTGAAGTGGGCTTTTCACAGTGGCATCTGAACTGGCAAGCTGGTCAGAGCTGTGTGTGTAAGATCTGGGCCCAGAGCTGTGTGAAGCTGCTTGGCTGGGGGGCAGCTGGAGGAAGGCATATGATTAAACACAGTGTTGAGGCTGAATAGAAGTGACAGATCCAACTGCTTGTCCCACAGAAGCCCTGAAGAAAGAGGGAATTCTCTGCAAGAGCTCCTGAGAGGTTTATTGTTCCCTGGTGGTAAGGCTGCAGGACATGTCAGTGAAAGGCTGGCCTCTGTGCAGAGACCTTGTGCCTCTGCAGTGACGACTTTCCCAGAGCTGATGCCCATTTTCCCTCAGTAGCTTCCTGCCAGAGTTCCTTGCCTCCAAGGATGTTGGCCTGGCAGGTTGCCTGGCAGCCAAATGCCCTTGGTCCTCCCTGGATCACGGGACCATTGGATGATTCATGTTGGAAGGGACCTCAGGAGGCCTTTATCCAACCTCCTGTCCTGACATCAAACCAGCTTGCTTGATGCTATATATGGGTTGTTGGGAATCTCCGTGCATTATCCAGGGATTGCTGCTCTTCTGTGCTTGCCTTTGACACCCTGTGGTTCCTTGGGTGGTCAGGTCCAAACCTGTTTGAACATCAAACCTTAGATCTTCCAGCCTCCCAAGCTACTGAGAATGCACCGGATTTGTTGTGAAATTAGGCTGCCCCCAGGTTTCATGTTATTTTTCCTCAAAGAGGATCTGCTTTGTCTTCTTGTCCCTTCTCCTTTCCCCCTCCAAGCCTTTCTCCCTCTTACTCTCTTTATATATATTTGAAATAAAACCATACCAAAATATTTTCTGTTGGACACAGATATCCAGGGTACATGTGGCTTTGTGATTGATGTTTTTCAAGATGTGCAGAAGACAGAGATGTGGTCTCAGGATCACATCACAGAACTACTGACCCAAGAACTGATTTCTCCTAAAACTTGGGAAAAATTACTGAAACGGAGGAATTCCTTGCTACAGGCGTTTATGGACACTAAACGCTTCTTTGAATTCAGAATCTGGGAGGATAAATCAACTGAGAAAAATACCAAGGAGGTCCTTCACAACAAATAAATCACTAATGGCTCAAGAAATTCACAAACTACAAATTGCTGTGTTTATGCGGAAAATACAGCATTTCCTTTTTCCTATACTTTTAACATTGTAAGGGGTTGACATAGATGGCAGGTGGGATAGGAGGAATATTTTTATGCTCTGTTGTTGGGACTTATAGAGTTGCCTAAGTTGGAAAAGACCTCTAAGAACATCAAGTCCAACCATTAACCCAGGACTACCAGACCCACCGCTAAACCATGTCTCTCAGCACCATGTCTGCATGTTTTTTGAACATTTCCAGGGGACAAAGATCCCACCACTTCCTTAAGAAGTGTGTTCTAATGCTTGACCATGGTTTCAGTGAAGAAATTTTTTGTGAAATCCAATCTAAACCTCCTCTGGCACAATTTGAGGATGTTTCTTCTTGTCCTATTTCTTGTAACATCAGAGAGGTGATCCACTCCCATATGGCTGGTCCTTCCTGCCAGGGAGTTGTAGACCATGAGAAGGTCCCCTCTGAGCCTCCTTTCCTCCAGGCTAAACCATCCAAATTCTTTCAGCTGCTCCTCATCAGACTTGTGCTCCAGACCCATCCCCAGATCATTTCCCTTCTCTGGACATGCTCTAACACCTCAATATCTTGTAGTGAGAGACCCCAAACTGAGTATCTCAATTTTTCTGGTGGGATGAGTTGCCGCATACCTTGGCTTCCAGCTGCCCATACACAACGTCGTAGTGGATCATGGGTTTGGGCTTCTTTCCTATGGAAATGCCAGTGTTGGGTGTGGCTGGTGCATCTCTGATACGCTGCATGCCCTGATGTGCATGGCTGCTATGGGTATGTGCAGACCCAGACACTCAGAATAACCTCTGTGTCCATCTTGCCTTTATTTCTTGGCTCTCATGCAAGCTCTGTTTCCCTTAATGGAGCAGTGATCATGCTTTTTGTGCCCATCAATCTCAATATCGTTAATACTCTATTGATCAGGCTCTGACTGGATCAGGAAATACCCACGTGTGATTGTAGAGAAAATGTGAGGAGTTTATTCAGATTAGGTTTGCACAGAAGCCTCTTTCATGCCATATCACAGATTTCTTCCCAACCCCTTTTTTGACTGACTACTTGTACATTTCCTCCTCCCTCTCCTTTTTCCCTTCAGGGAAACCTTTAAATAAAACCTTTCCCAGACTGTCATTTGCCTCCAGAGTGCTGTTGAAAACCCACAGTAGTATTTTTCAAACAGAAACAGGGTCACTCTATACCACTCACCACCACACTTGGTCTTAGTCTTCTCATACAGATCCATGGAGAGAGGAGACAAACAAACAAACAAAAAAGCCTTACTGGGAAGCCTGACTTGAGATTCACAGGATTAGGTCTGTTAGCAGTGCTATATACAACCCTGACACGCAATCAGCAAAGTAAGATATTCATTATTGCCTGACTGTCAGCTGAAGACAATTTCAATTATTCTGGCATTTCAATGGATGAAGAAGCCCTTTAGGCTGGCTCATGAGATTAGACTTAAAGGCTCTGTAAATTAAGAAAGTTGCAATCAGTGTATTATCTGACAGGCAGCTGTGGAATATACTACAACAGGGAGGGGAAGGAAGAAAGAAAAAAGAGACAAATTGCTATATTCAGGTTGTGGTTTTGATATATCAATTTACGGTATAACATATGCATTTAGGAAATAATTGTTTTGCATTACTTAAATCAGCTTTAACAGCATCAGTGTGAAGATTTCAACTCCTACAGCCTGAAAGGTCAGTTTTTCTTTTGCCTTGCACTTTCTTTGAAAGACTCGTTTGTGTTAGAGGAGGAAAAAATTTAAGCATTGCCGGAAGAACAAATCTTTCTGAAAGTTATTTAAATATTATAATATATGGCTGTTGTTCATAAAATTCCATTAGAAGCAACATCTGTAATGTCCCCCAGGTTAATTTTTATAGTATGATCTCAGCCTCCTTTTGCTGGATATGCACGGATGTGGTAACTGTGACCATATATGGCTTTTACCGCTCCCATGTGACGTGTAAGGGAGAATAACTGGTATCATCCTATCTTGCACTTCTGGAGCTTTTATCTCCCCGTTTCCCAAACTGTTTCAACACCTTTGCAAGCAGCAGTGAAGAACCTGTTTGCTTCCCCCTGTTAAATTACTCCTCCTCAGAAATGCTGAGTGCTGAAAAAATTGATTAATTTCAGGCACTTTTGGCAAAGAACAAATACAATTTAGTAACAGAGCGTACTTACTCTGGTGGGGTGGGATTTTGAGCTCTAGGAACTGTACAGAAAAGACAGCTCCTCGGGCAGAGAACTGATAAGTTGTGACATATAACAGCTGGTGAAACACAGTGGTTGATTTGTGGCAATGAGGGCTTCAGCAGAGGCGAGGAATGGGAAGGTCTCATTGAAGCTTGAGACATTTTCCTTGTTCCTGCCACTCCAGCTAGAGAGTCTGAGGAAGAGCAGTTACCACAGAGCTCTCTAATGTAGATATCAAAGTGATTACAGCCCAATGAGATGGAATATATACCTCCTAGTTGCCTTTGGTGATGTCCACTTTGCATTTTCAAGATAATGTCCATTTGTCAAGCCCCAGCCTTCCTAACAAGGGTGGTTTTGTGTGGCCTGGGTCATGAAAATCGTCACGGGGACACTCGGGGCAGAGTCTGAATTTATGAGTGCACTTGATGGCACATTGTCCTGTGGTGCGGTTGAGATTCAATATCTTAAGAGACTCTTCTTCTACTAATCTTCACTCTAGTACATGAGACTAAGAAGTTCAGTGGTTTCCTCTGCAAATAACCTTATTACTGCCCTATAAAGGCTGATAAATCCTGAATTTTGTGTTTCAAAGGCACTCTATATATGCTCTCTCCTTTATATATCTTTTATATAATTTTTTTATATAAATGAAACAATGTACTGAAACCAGATACCACATTTTTTCTCTCATACATCCTGCTTGAGCCCACATCCAGACTCAGGACTAATTCCTTCACATGGCTCATCTTATGTTTAGATGTTTATAATGTGGAGGGAAATATCTTAGATTCCCACTGCCAGTAAGGAAAAAGAAACACTCCAGGAATCCAGACTGTCCACTATGGTGGACTCTGGACTTTGGGCAGAGAAATAATGATCTAGAAGTTCCTATTTCTCTCCAGGAGCTGTAAAAACCCTGACTACTTGCTCACATTCACATGCCTAAATCCAAGTGAGATGAATACCACTCTTTTATTTGCCTGCAGAGCTTGTGTCTTACCATGGACATGTAGAACACAAATTAGTTTTGGTAGATCTTGGCTGGGACTGCTAGAGATGGTGGCAACAGCAATAACCATGATAACAGCAGCCACAAGAGCCATAGATCTGATGCAAGGATTCATCAAATATAAGATTTTCACTACCCATCATCCTCAATAACTTTCACTTATCAACCTAATTTTAATCTCATCAACTTTAGTGCAGACTTCATTCACTTCAGTGGAGCTCCTTTCAAATGACAATCATATAAACACGACTTTGATCTGTAGATCAGGTGTTACCAAGAAGATTGGCATCTGCAGGTTTTTACTTCCTGGTTGTGACCTGTTTCTGGATTATTAAAATGATGTGAGTAGCATTTTGCAAGTTACACTTTGAATATTGGAATAAAAAGGTCCAAATTTCCAAGCACAATTACTGATTCTCAGGGTTTCTAGTTTGAATGGCTTGAACTTAGATGCCTTCTTGAACTTTATTTCTGACTGCTGAATGCCCTCTTTATGAAATCCAGGCTTTGATAAAAAGTCTTATGTTGGCAATCTACAAACAGACCCCCTGAATCTCTCACTAGTTTCAGAAGTCTTGGTCAAGGATCCTTGGTCAATGCAGTCTGGTCATCTATTTGGCACATTGCATATTGAACATTTTATTTTACGTTCAAGTGAGATTTTGACCTATATGTGCAAAATAAATAATTTTGGAAGTTGAGACACAGTATTTTTACTGATGATTTTTTTAAATATTCAGCATTGCCTGCGCTGTTTCTCTCTTTATTTTCCCCCTGAGTTTGGCTAGAAAAGCTGTAAACACATACTTAAAAAATGGAAAACTTCACTAGCAATTTACCCCACAGTTATGCATCTTTCTGCTTTAGAGAACATTTAGCTAAAATTAGATGACAGCTCTATACCCTTAGAACCAGTGTTATGTTTTTCCTCCATTTCTGATCTACATAATTCAAAACAAGGAAATGTTAGCAGGTAAAACTGCAGGGTAAAACCTTTGGCTGCTGGAAATATTTGCATTTATTAAACTAACAACTGTAAAGCAGATATGCACATCTTTAGACTTCCTCATTCTTGCCTTATTAAAAAAGATCTTTGAAATTCAAAAACTTCCATGTAAATCTTGTGCAGGTTTTTTTCCCTTCCTCTGATGCAGATAATTGTACTTGGGTGGCTTAAAAAAACCAGAACCTGGATCCAGGAACCTCAACACATGGATGGTTATAATCCAGACCTAGTCTGGATCTAAAATTTCTCAATGGCTGGAATGAGGGTCCCCACAAACTCCCTCAGAGTCTTGAGCTGGAACTTCTCCACTGTGCACAAACATGTTAGAGAAAACTGGCTTGTCTTGATCCATTTGCTTGGAGGCAGGAAAGCGCCCACTAAACCATATCCCCAAGTGCTGCATCCACAGCCTTCTGAGCACTTCCAGGGATGGTGATTCCACCACTTCCCTGGGCAGCTTCAGTCTGTAGCTGGATCACACCTTGACACCTCCTCCAGGAAGGATGCCCATCAGAAACTTGTGCAGACTATGAGATCCCCAAAGGTGACTTATTCACAGCCATTTTACCACATGAGGAACTCGGACACCTGAATGTAGATCCCAACCCTGGAAGCGTTCAAGGCTGGGTTGGAGCAATCTGGCCTAGTGGAAAGTGTCCCTGCCCATGGCAGGGGAGTTGGAACTAGATGATCTTTAAGGTTCCTTCCAACCCAAACCACTCAGTGAGAGGTGGGTAGAGGGAAACCTCATGAATTTCAACAAAGCAAAGTTCAAGGCCCGACACCTGCGTGGTGGCAATCCCAGACACACCCAACAGGCTGGGTGGTGAAGTGGTTGAAAGCAGCCTTGTGGAGAAAGGCTTGGGGGTGTTGGCTGATGAAAAACTCACCATGAGCCAGCCGTGAGTGCTCACAGCCCAGAAAGCCAAGGCTCTTGGTGTGGGTTCAGCCAAGGCAGCGTGGCCAGCAGGCCAAGGGAGGGGGTTCTCCCTCTGTTCATCTCTCATGAGGCCCCGCCTGCAGTGCTGTGCACAGTGCTGGTGTCGCCAGAATAGGAAAGATGTGGAAATGTTGGAGCAAGTCCAGAGCAGGCCACAAAGTTGATGAGGGGACTGGAGCACTTTGGCGATGGAGAGAGGCTGAGAAAATTGGGTCTGTCTGGCCTGGAGAAGAGAAGGTTGTGTGGAGACCTCATAGAAACCGTTCAGTATCTGAAAGGGCTGCAGAAAATCTGGGGAGGGATTTTCCATCAGGAACTGTAGTGACTGGACAAGGAGAAATGGACTGAAACTGAATGAGGAAACTGAGGTTCGATATATAGAAGAAATCCTTTACTGTGAGACACTGTACAGGCTGCCCAGGGAGGTTGTGGATAGCCCAGCCCTGTCAGTGTTCAAGGCCAGGCTGGATAAGGCTTTGAGCAACATGGTCCAGTGGGAGGTATCCCTGCCGATGGCAGGAGGGGTTGGGACTGGATGATCTTTAAGGTCCATTTTAACCCCTTTACATTCTATGATTCTATGAAAAACAATTTGCCCTCTATTAGATGTCAAAACAGCGCAAACAGCTCACTGTTCAATGCAGAGGCCTTTTCATGCCTCAATCTGCATTTTTCCATGTTGAGTACATCTATATCACACCAGATCATCCTTAAATCACAATTACTCTAACTAATAAAGTATCCCTCGCGGCCTTTTGAAGAAAGTATCGATTGATAACAGAGAATTAAACAAAACAAAACACAAAAGAATGGTTCCCCTCCTATTTACAGAAGAAAATGACTCACAAGGGACAGTTTCTTATCTTTTCACAATACAAGGGTAATGCCCTTCATGGCAAACACCAGAGCTGGAGCCCAGACTTTTATAGGCGTTGTGTGAGATGTATTTTCTCATGGGAAATGCTGGACTAGTCCAGACAAGCATCTGTTCTTTATAAGGGGACTGAGGCAAGGCTGGAGAATTTTGAAAGGACACCCCAACTCAGTTTAAACGCTTCATGGGATAATGCCAAGTAGCAGTTTTCAAAAGAATTATTTGAAATTATTCTCGTTTTGAAGACGGAGGAAACTGGCTGCAGAATTTGACAGCAGATGAGCAGCAAACTTTACTAATCCAACTTAGGGCTTCTTTTTCCTCTACTTCCTTTTTTTACTTGGAATGGTTTCACTGAACCAGTTAAATTGCAGGAGCTTACTTCAATATAGCTAATGCTCTAAACCAATGTTTGAATTTCATACTAATTAAGGCCAATCCACTGTCATTTTTTTCTATAATGTGAAGACTAGTGCACTCAGTAACCCACTGAATTTAACATAAAAGCAAGATAAAACAATTAAAGTGCAAGAATATTTGATTAAGTAGCTCATTGATTTATAGTAGAATAAATTGAAATGGATGGGATGGAGAAGTTTTTTTTAACAGCAACCATATTTTATGTTCATTATCACAATCTCAGGGCTCTTTGTGCTTCTGTGATTAAAAGAAGGAGTTTAGGGATAGTAACTCTGGGATTTATTACTCTTGTCTGCTTTCTTAAGGCCTTCATTTATTTTTTTTTCCTTTTTCTGATTCATGTGGTAAAATATTAAGGCCTCATTGAAAAGTCATATGGAGTACGTGCATTGCTACAAACCAGTGGCTGCCTGACATAATTTAAACAGCATTAATCCTGACAGTTACGCAGGGTGAAAAAACAAACACAGAGAGTTTTGTTTTGGTGACAGGGATTAAACCTCTCCTTGGGGTGGTTCCGTCTGCAGCAGCTCACTCATGCCCTGGATGCACCAGTGAATGCTGTGGCTGGAGACTGGGAAAATGCATCACACAGAGGAGACAAGAAGGGGGTGGGGTCACTCTACAGGGCACCACCAAAGCAAGGAGAAACCCCAAAATTGCTGAGTCCTGGGCTCCTGGTTATTCCCCCAGACTCTGCAGATGTCATACAGTTCTTACCTCTGCTAGCAGGGATGGGGTGAGGAAATGAGATTATTCCCCCCTCTGCCCATTCCCTGAAGGGTGCATTCCACTCTTTTAGAAGTACAGGTACCCTCCCATGACACCAAAAAAGTAGGGGGATTTTCTAGCCCTGCTGGCAATGGAGAGAGAGAGAGCACAGCACAAAAACATTTAGGTATCATTTTATAGAGTACAATAAGAAATCCTTCCAAGGACACAAAGGAAATCAGTGTCAGAGCAACCCGACTACAGAGAGGTGACCATTAAGAATGGTCTTTTGCAGACCACAGGTACGTGTATCCTACCAGCCTGCCCAGTGTACTTGGGATACACCTGTCCAAAGCTTCCTTGCAGCCTTTTTATGTGGCTCAGGAAAAAAACCCACCCGAATCTTGAGTAGAGGGTGAAAGTCACACTCAGTCTCCTCTAAATATTTAAGTATTTGTAAAAGGAAATGGTATTTTTGTTGTTTGAAAAAGGGAGGGGGGATTTTGACATTTTGTCCATGTGCACCAACACATGCACATTTTTACTCTCAGACTCCCAGAAAACCCTGCACAGACTACTGAGCAGGATGATTTCTAGAGGATAACAAGTGCAGTAATTCCAGATAGTGTCTCACAGCTGATCACATCGGCAAGGTAAAAATAAGACTGGAGAACAAAAAAAAGAAATATAGGAAAAAATTGTAGAATCACAGAAGGGCTTGACTTGGAGGGGACCTTAAAGATCACCTACCAGTATCAAGTATGGAATAAGCTACCTGATTAATGAACATAAGCCTGCAAAAGGCTTTTGTAGTTGTTGGGAGTTTGTTTAAAGAGTCGTTGCACTTTCCAGGAAAGGAGGTGGTAAGAGTAGAAACCCAAGGCAAAGTTATACCAGACAGAGCAGCCGATGAAATCTGCTCTTTTTTTTCCTCAGCGTTCGTTCTGCTGCCAAACGCCCTCACCATGGAGTTGGGAGACTCCAGGGCCATCTGTTCAGCTTTTCAGAGACCTGATTTCAATTGTGAGCCTCTGTTTTGTGACATTTCTTGCCAGAGTTACCTTTTTTTGCAGGGACATCTGCTTGAAGGTCAGCTCGAACAAAAGTATTGACTCTCAAAAGAGAGGCTAACCCGTGCCAGGAGCAGGACTGTGTGGGGAAAGAGAGGGACAAGGAAGACGCATTTTTCACTCATTTGGTTTGTACCTCAGCAGTGTACTCCCCTCTTTCCTCAGGCCATGTTTGGGGCTGTGACATCCAGAGGAGTTTGAATATACCTTTTATTTTCAGTATTCCTCACTCCAGGAGTTCAGAAATCACAAGCCAAGCCCTTCGAAATTACAAGATTGGGTTAAAAGCCATGAAACTGCTGTAAAAATTACATTTCAGGGATCTTTCTCTTTGCCTTCTGTCTTCAGAGACTTGTTTGTGTCCTGCTTGTTTCAGGATTTTTCTGCAGGAAAAGAAGGTTGAAATGTATAATTTTTCAGTTAGTGTGAGACAGTCCTATGTGGAAAAAAATCTGAAATTTTATGGAAAATAATGTTACTGCAAGGTATGTTGTGGTGATTGGCAACCCATTTTTTGCTCAGCATGAGGAATGGGATGGGTCCAACTTTAAATATTCTATGATTCCTTAATTCTTTGACTTTATGGTCCCTTCTTAAAAGGTGCTGAAGATGCCTTGCAAATGCTAAATGAGGATTCTCAGTCTGTCCTCATCCTTTATTCAAAGTGTTCTGTTGTGGGGGAAGAAGAAGAAGTAATTAAATGGTTTTCAGGGGGCCTAAGCTCTGCTGAGTGGTTCCCATGCTTTCCCAGCCAAGGTAGGATTGATCTTAAGTCACAGCGACCTGTAAGGCTGTTGTGGCACTTCCCACCTGCAGAGAGACAGACGCCTCCAGAGAGTGGTTCAGCACTGGCAGATGATGGGCTGCCCTCTGCAAGTGTTTGTTTCCTCCCAGTAATCACAGAGAAAAGGCTCAGAAACTGCTTAATTTTAGACTTTCACCTTCATGTCTAAAATTAGCTACTTTGTGTCTAAAATTAAGTGTCTTTATTCTGATATCTTTGAGTTAATTTAGGTATATTTCTCTGAACACAACAACTGTCTGGTCCTTATGGATCTGTGTCTGTATGAACCTTTGCTTGAAAATTCCTGTGTGCTATTGCCAGAGATGCCCTGGGGATGGGGGAACACTACTGCTCTTCGTAAGGCTGTTTGCAGTCCCTGGATGCAAGGAGTGCAGGGATGCAATAACAGCAGGAACTCGTCCAGGTCTTGAAAGGATCCAGAAGATTGTTTTTCTTATTAGTGTGGCTGAAAAATAACATATTGGT
This sequence comes from Hylia prasina, assembly GCA_013397195.1. Lineage (NCBI taxonomy): Eukaryota > Metazoa > Chordata > Aves > Passeriformes > Sylviidae > Hylia > Hylia prasina. Next base: position 124,184 of record VYXD01012677.1, read on the forward strand.
ATATAATAGCCATAGGACTGCATGGGTATGGCTGTGTGTAGGCACACAGGCATGCACACACACACAAAAAGCCTCAACACACATATCTGTGTAGTTAAAATTAAAATTTATGCTATTTCACTATTCAACACTATATGCACACATGCACAGACAGAATAGTTCAGACATACTGGGACGTCTTTGGTTTAGGACAAACAACAGATGATAATACTGAGACCATGCTGTACCAGGGGAATTATAATTCCCTTCTGCAGTCATGGTTGGGAAAAGATTACTGAGCTGGTAGCAAGTTTCCAGCCCTCAACTGCATAGTGGGATCTGGAATCTGGGGAGGGATTACTGCTACCCAGCTGAGGGAAAGGGATGTGTGGAGGCAGCTTTCAGAAGTGTTTAATCCCACTCCAGCAGCTGGAGAGCAGTGGTTATCACTGGTGGGTTTTACCAGGGGGGGCACAGCTCAGATTGAGCCTCAGTGAACAGGGAGGATGGGGGTGTTTTGGGAAGGGACAGGAAGGCACTGGGACTGGTGGCTGAGGCAGGACTAAGAAGCCACTGCTCATGGCACACTTGGGCCAGGGAAAATGGTTACATTTGGTGAATGGATTTGAAGCATCACTTTGGTGGTTGCAATGTTGGTCTATGCATTAAAGTAGGCATCACTTTGTGCCTGTTGCTGAAACCTGATTCCCCCATGCTGTCTCAGCAAACACATCCATTTCCAAGTCCAGAGGTGCCAGCAGAAGGGCAGGTTGAGATGATAATGGTGAAGAAAAACCCAAGCACACAACTCGTGGTGACAGAGCTCAGTCTGTGCACCAGCTCGCACCTTGGGGTCAGCTCTTCTTAAGCACAGTGTTGAACCACACTTGGGTGAAGTGTTAGTGAGGTGCAAAGTGTTCAGAGCACAAGGAAAAGGTCATAGGTTATTTAGAGCCTCTCAGTTTTCCTCATCAAATCATTACAGTTTAGCTTGGCACATAAAGGATGTCGCACACAAGCCAGTCAGGGACAACTACTTGAGGCATCTGGGACATGGTGGTTTTTCTGTGCCCTGGAAGGTGATGCCAGCTGAGCTGGTGGCTTGGCATCCTTTAGCTCTGCTGTCTCGAGGTCCAATTTTCTCCACAGCCTGAAGCAGAGAGGAGCAAGGCTGGGTGTTACATGGGTGGGAGGACACTGAGGCAGCAGAGCCTGTGTGTTTTAAGAGAAGGAGCTGTTTGCTGACTCTGTTGGTGACCTTTTCTCCTGTTAGACACTATCTATCTGAAGAGAGATGAAAGTAAATAGCTGTGGCCTTCACTTTCTGTACAGATACTCTACAGATAATTCTGCTTTCTGCCAGCATCATTGCCAGATGGAAATAAGTTGAAATCCTGATGTTCTGCTCTAGAATAGCTGTACCCACACACTGGTTTTCCTGCTGTGACAAAATAAGAACAGCAGTTCAAAATTTCTCACTTTAGCACAATTTATTTCATTGTTGACACTAGTGTGAACAAGAAGCTTCCTGCAGAAATCCTCACTGTTTTTACTGGGACATGCTTCTGCTTTCCTACCCAACTTATTTTCAAACTTGTACTCTGTACTCAGATGTACATGACATCTGCCAATGCAAAACTTGTTGTTTTATGCACCAGTCACAGTGGGCTTGTATTCAGGAGAGGAAGTTTGTTGTTGGCTTTTTTGGTTTGTTTGCTTTGTTTTGTTTTTAATTTTTGTTACCAGTGAGCTGGCTTTGCTTCAAATCCTAAGGGATCCCTTGCTAAATCCTTCCCAACAATTCCCTGAGAGATGGAGCCATTTTATTTTCCCAAACCTACTCTGAACCACCATTGTACAGTGTGGTGGTATCCACTGTACTTCAGGAAATTAGTATTAAGTTCTTTGTCCAGGCCTGGTGATGCTAGGGAAGAAAGTGAGAAGCCAAGATAGAAGGAAGGAGGAAAAGAGCAGAAAACAGAGGAAAATAAGGAAGGGCACTTCTAGGAATCAACCTTGCTGATGGGAATCTTTCTTGGGGTCATGCTGCATGGACAATGGGAGTCTGTGTCCTTTCCACCACTAAATTGTAATGTCAGATCTTGGCAGTGTTGGACCCTGAAAACTGCATTCTGAGTAGAATGGATTGGATTGGATTGGATTGGATTGGATTGGATTGGATTGGATTGGATTGGATTGGATTGGATTGGAAGGGTCCTTAAAGATCATTCAGTTCCAGCACCCCTGCCATGGGCATGGATGCTACCCACTAGCTCAGGTTCCTCATGGATTTATCAAACCTGGATGTTAAGGTGACTTCCAACCCAAACTATTCTATGATTCCAAGACTGATCTCACTTTCTTTCAAATAGTACCTTGGGAATGGTATACCCTGAAAGTTAGATGATGCCATACATTATCTTAGCATCCTGCAAGAGCATGAAAGTATGAAAATCACATGAGAATTGTTGTTTTTTACAGTCTGACCTACAAAAGGCAGATCCAGATCAGAGCAGGGCTGCTCTTTGACCAGTCAAATCTCATCGAACAGCTTAAGTCTGTCCGAGCCCAAGGACTTCTCTGCTTTGCAAGAGTGATCCTTGTAAAAGAGATAAGGAAGATCTCAGTTAGCCTGTAATATCACAGTGTGATTAATCACCAGAGAAAAGTCTGGGCTTCCCAAATTCCTCTGTGTCTAGGTGTGGAACTGGATGCATGCTTCTGTCTGGGCACCCCCTTCTCACAGACGAGACCCTGAAGGGCAAATTATCTTTCCTGGCAAAAGACACAGGGAAAAGAGCAGGAAGAGAATCTAAAGGATGAATCCCTCTGTAGTTACATGACTGCCAAAATAATCCTATGGGAATGAATGAGCTCAAAGCCCAGCCAGAATCATGTTCTTTCAGGAAGTCTAACCCAAGCTGGTGGGTGGCAGTGCACTGGATGAGGGAGCTGCAGCCATTTCCATGGTGGTCTCCAGGCTGCAGGTCTGGAAGGATACAGTTTGTTATATCCTCTCTTTATAGCTCTGTTTTTTGTTGGTGTTAGCAACCACACCAGAGCTAGATGAGTTTTCAAATGATGTATCAAGGAGAATCATGCCTGATCTTTAACTTCACAGAAAACTGCTGGCCTGCATTTGCTCCCATTGGGGTGGTACTGGGGGAATCCAGACCTCTTGCTCTCTCAGTGTTGCAGCTCTGTGGGTCACAGCTCTGAAGCCGACAGCTTTAGAACCTCTTCTTTGGGCATTGGAGTTCACAGAGCACATTTGATCTGCACTAATATGGCGGATCTGGCACATCACTCCTCCTGGAGTGGATGGCATTAGCCCAAGTCTGAATCTGGCCTTTTGACTTTCAAAAATTGGCTGCAAAATGAGGGATCCTTGTCAGCTTTAAGATTGATGCTGTATGACTTCAAGCACGTTTGTCATCTGTTTGCAAAGTGAAAATAAGCTTACAGTTGTTGACAGTAAATGAAGTAATATTTACATAATATAGTCATACCTGTTTCCTGGTAAGGAGATCAATGCATATTTCTTTTTGCAATAACAAATCCATGCTGTATATCTTCACAGACACAATAATATTTGAAGTGAAACATTCATCTAGCTACATAATTACATCTATTGTTTTCCATTTGCTTTTTGTTCCCTAATAGTTTATTACTAGTGGCCAATAGTCAAAAGCAATCCAGAGGGATGCAAAACAGCCCCTCGTTCCAGCTCCTTTCAGAGATATTTTGGTTATTAAAATTGCTGTCATTAAGATTGGTGCTTGGATACTGCTCTGCAAACTGAGGCCTTGCTGTTCCAGGTGTGGATGTACTTGTGGTACAAGGCATTGCCTGCCCCCAGGATTTTACAGCTGGAGAGAGGCATGGCAGAACAAAGCCACCCCACAGCAGATCAGCAGAAAAACTGCCTTGATGTGTCCAGCATATTTCCTTCTCTCCTCCACTTGCTGACCAGAGGCAGAACTAGGACAAAGTGATGGTTCTGCCCTAGACTTGAAGAAGGTGGAGAACAGGTGAGTTGAGACTGATCCCTTCTGTTTCTCTCAGCTGTCTTTTCCTTTAGTTGAGGGAAAAGGTTTTATCTTTCTGTTCTATAGCATCTTCCAGACGTAGGGTTCCTAAATCACTTCATACAAATCAATAGCTATAAATAAGTACTGAGGTGCCCCCACTATTAAGACATTTGTGTGGCCTATCTTGTGTAAATACTGCAGATAGCAATCATGATTTAGTAATTATTTCCCCCTCTTTCCACCTCCATAGCCCTGTATGAACACAGAGCTTCTAAAGAAAACCCTACAGCTATTTTTTTCCCCCACACAACAGTATCAACATAACAAACCCTTTAGTCAGGCAAGCTCCCCTCTGGTCCCTCCAGCTGCCCTTAAATTTTCACCCTGGTGTAGAATGATGCTCTGAGTCAACTGGATACTCGCCTCCGCCTACTCGAGAGCGGCTGTATTTCACATCTCCTGTTTCTCTGGGTGTCATGCAAATGGAGAGGAGGAGTTACGTCCTGAGCACGAAGCAGCACTGCTGCCCTTCACATCTGAGTGGCTCCATTTGTTCTTAAAACCATGAGTTATTTGCTCTTTTATAAAATATTTTCATGCTGCTCTTGAATACCCAGTCTGGACTGGTCACTGGTAAGAAGAGAAAGCAAAGGAAGGTTTCCTGGTAGGAACAGAGTAAGCAAAGCAGAGTTTTCTGGTAGGCAATGTTAAATGAAAGATTAGTTTCCAGTCCTGCACTGCGCTGGCAATAGAGACACCACAAGTGCTGCTTTAGCATGATCCAAATATCCTGAGAACAGTGGGCAAATTAGCCCAGCAGTGTGGACCTCTGAGATTGATCCCACAGCCACTGTGGACATCCTGCTGGCCAATTCAAAGGTGCTGAATTAAGACCTTCCAGGTTTAGATCATTTATCAGCCTTTTCCTAATAGGTAAGTCTGCTTGGATCACATGGTCATGAACCACATGCTGTGATAAAAGAGCTGTGTGTAGTGGGCTCAAGCACTGCCTTGCTCTTGAGTTGGCATGCACAAGAGCTTAATAAAACCATCAGATGTTGCCCCAGCTCCCAGGTGTTTCCAGGATGAACAGGGAAGAGTTTTTCTGTTTTTTTTTTTTTTTTTTTTCTTTCATTATGAGAAATGGAGTATAGAGAAGCAAAGGGACCTTAGTAAAGTTAAATTCCTGCACAAATCTTCATGCCCCAGCTAGGAAATAAGCATCTGAATGTCTTCATATTGATGTATGATGTACCTTTGGGTCAGACATACATGGTGTATCTTTCCAGCACCCAGCACAATGGGGCTCATATCCTGAATAAATACTGATAACACACTGTAAGCATTCCTCAGTGATGGTATCAAGATTAACGTGGATTATTTTTTATCTCTTGACCTGGTTATCTGTGAATGTCTCATCACATGTATTTATCTAATATTTGACTTCGGTTAATTTCTGTCTGAGGGAAGTTCATGCTTGGGTAGAATCCCCTTTGGATTTAAGGTTTTTAGGACCTTGTTTCTCAGTGCACCTCAGTGGGTTCTGAGTGCTCCTAAATCACAGACTCCAAGGAAGGTTTGGGTTGGAAGGAACCTTTAATACCATGTAGTTACAACCCTTCTGGCATGGGCAGGGACGCCTTCCACTAAACCATCATTCTGAATGCCCTTGTGGATCTCCAGAGTAGAAAATCTACTTCAGATAAATTCTGCATATAATCAAAATTTTGTAAGTGATCTTCCTGCAAAGAAGTGCCCCTCCATTTTATTTAATTTTTTTTTTTTGTCTGGTTCATTTATTGTATTGTTAGTCATAATACTTTTAGGAAATCATAGAATCAACAAAATGTGCCAGAGATGTTGCTGTACCACTTGTCAAGGAGGTTGTTTTTAAGAACAGTGTATCTCCCCAGTAATTTCCCTGAGCCTTTCCTATAAGCATCCTTTTTCTGGAGCTTTACTGTACTGCTCTAGCTCACTATGTACACAACCTTTTAAAAGGCTACTCCAAATCATGCTTTATTTTACATTTGTCAATTTATTTTGAAAACCTGAGAAAGATATCCATGAAAAAAGGAATGGAGGGAGACTGTAGCAAGGTCCCTGAGCTGCTCTGCAAGCTCTCAGCTTTGATTTCCTTGCATTTTGCAAAGCAAAAGCTCAGAGTGAGTTTCGGCTTTTGGCCACCAGCTGGAAGCATTACTGGTGATGAGTACTGTGGGCAGTAAAATTCTGCTACCCAGGACTGAAGAAGGAACATCTGTGGCTGTTGGGACTGTTTCCATTCAGCCTTTTAACAGCCCAGTAGAGATTTGTGGATCCGTGTGTGTGAGGGCCCTTTCCTTATCAAAGAATATCCTTGTAATGTGTTTGGGTCTGGGTAATAATAGGCAGCATCAGTGAATGCTGTTTCACTTTTATTTTTTTTAAAAGTGCATGTCTTCTAGTGGGTGATTCATCAGCTGCTGTTACAGAAAGTATGTTGGGAAGCTTGCAGCTGTGGGCTCAGGCTGCAGTTTCTGTGTCGTTGCTAGGGATTCTGCATTAAATATCCCAATTCTCTGCACTTAAAACTAGGAAAAATTGACATTCTGACTCCCCATAAGAGAATGGAATACGTGATTCACAGCCCTTCTTCTGCAACATTAATCAGGCCCTGTTTACAGGGAATAGAGCCAAGGGGGATGGTTAGAGCCAAGGAGGTACACTCAGAAAGCCAAATGGTGATGTCATTTGGGGCAAAATGGTAAAGGCAAGCCACTTAACTGGCTGAGATGGCTTGTAGTGGGACCAAATCCTTGTTAAAGGAGGGAGAAGCGTTAGGGTTTCTTGGCTGTGCCATTGAGTCCCCTGTTTTTACTACAGGTTGTTTATGGAGGAGAACAGAGCTCGAGCTTGGCAGCCAAGTCCTGCAGATCTGCTGTGGGACTGGAGGATGAGGAGTTCATAGTTCATGTGCTGGGCTTTAAGTCCCCAATTTCAGTGTGTTATGTGAAGTTCCCTTTCCATAAGGATATGATGATCTGGTTTTCTTGTCCTGTCAATATCTGGGTTGTGCCTTGGGCTGCTGTAGTGCTAGGTGCTCTGCACACATGTGTAAGGTTTGCTCCTGATCCTGGGCATTTGCCACCCATGTGGGAAAGGGGTAAGTTGTGACAGCCTTCTTACAGATGGACTAAAGGAAATGACAAAGAACTTCCTTGGGTTCACCCAGGAAAAACAAACCCGATGTGCCTCAGCTGGGAAAGGAGCACAACTTTCCATAGCAAGTCCCCTGTGTTAACCTGGGGACTTGCTCAAGAATCCTCTTTTGCACACAGGTATTTTTGCAAGCTGAACAAAAATTGAACAAATGAATTTCTGTCCCCCTCTTCAGTTAGGGGCAATGCTGGGGCTGAGTGTGGCAAGGTTTTCAAAAAATATGATGATATTGTCTGAGGACACAGGCAAGAGAAACATAAAGATTGTCCCCATCCAGTAACATTGCCTCCCTGACCTTTGCAATGTTTTCTTGAGAATCTTTCTTGCAAAGTGAATTCTGACTGTCTGCCTACTGAGATGTAGAAAGAAGCCTTAGGAAGGAGATTTAAAAAGTCTGACCAGCTCATTTGCATACTTTATGTGGAGATCTCTTGGTAAGCCAGCAGTGAGCTGTTGTATCCACAGGTATCAGCATGACCCCAGCAAACTGAGGTTTCCTTCTCAAGCTCAGGCAAAACAGATTATTTCCTAGATCAGTAAACTGCAAATATGAACGTGCCTTCCCTAACGGCATATCTCCTTTCCAAAGGAATCCAGCTTTGCAATTTTAAGTAGAATTTATTGTATACAGCATCAACTTATATTTTTGTTCTCCTTATTTTATTGCATGGTCCTTCTAAAAGCAGCCCATCCCCATGCCAGTACTTCAATGTCAGACAAAAAATTAGCAAGAATTATGTATTAAATGGCAGAATATCTCAATCCCTGCCATGCTTAGAAGTGACATTAGAAGTGTTTTTAAACATCACATATTTTCTTACTAGGAACTGTGCTTCTCCTGGGCACTGTATCCAAACTGTAAAGCTGTGGGAGACCCAGTCTGATTAATAAGGGAGGTTTGTTGGTTGGGCCAGGGGAAGTGGTTGGCCATTGTAAGTCAGACCTGTGCTGTAATCTCGGTCTTACAGGGAGAGAACAAAGAGCAAGCCAGCCAGAATTTGGGATGATATTATCAGTGATACCAGTCTACTGCTTCTCTGCCAAAGTGCTGAGGACTCACACTTGGGACACAGGAGGGAAAAGCCAAAACAAACAGCAGGGCTCTGCTGGGGAAAGTGTTGGCATAAATCTTCCACTTCAAAGCTGTAGCTCCAGTATCTAACCCAACATGGGGATATTTCTTCATATTATGTTGAGGAGATTGGTCATTGGTGGTGCAGCAAAAGCTGAAAATGCTGTGAATGTGAAGTGGTTGATGGTTTGTTATACCTCAGAGACTGATTAAGGGTTTCCTCTGTGGTAAATCTGAAAGAAACCTGTAGACTCCTTAACTGGTAAAATAATATATAATAATGACAGAAAATAATTACTAGTAAATGAAAGGGAAGAATACAGTAAAGGAGACAGTGTTTTAGCTGGCTGAGGATCACCGAACACCTCAGGGACACTTCTGTGGCACACTCATGGTGAGAGGTGGGAGGTCTGGGTCCTTTCCTGAACTCTGCCATGAATTCCTTTTATGCTTTCAATCCCATTATTAAATTTTCTCAAATTTCAGTTTTCCTTTAATTTATGGTACAGGAAAATGGTGCTTGGGGATACCAAGGGGGTAACAGCAGGGCATTAAGAACTGTTGGGTAGCACAAGATACCATGGCAAAGCCAGGTCCTCAGCTAGAGGTGACAACCATGATTTACACAAGCTAAGGATCTGGCTCCCCCTTTTCTAGCATGCCAACTCACATCCATCTTTATGCCAGCAACATCCAGGCCCTGACTGCAAGCATTTAATAAATTTAAGGAAGTTCCTGTTTTGATCTTTTGTTGTAATCAGTGTTATTACGAATGCAAACAATAACCAGAACAATTGTAGTCATCAATGGAGCTATTGGTGAAGAACACAGGGCTTTCCTGCTTAGACACAACTATGAGGAGGACTGTTTACTTAGCCAGACTGTCCTTTTATAGTTACCAACAGGAAGTGCTTGCAATGTTTGTGTAAGAAGGAGACTTCAAATTATCCCAACTCATCTCTTCAAAGGGATGTAAGAACAGAACGTATGTTGTAAAAAAAATCTCACCGCCCTTTTTTTTGCCTTATGAGTGAGCACATCTGGTTTTGATGAACTTGACAACTTGTTGTCTATGTCCTTACAGCCCAGGTTTGACATCTGCCAAACTGAAGACTAACCTGTGGGTAGGAGTGGGACTGGTTGGAGTGGGAAGAGTGAATGCCCATGATAGTTCAGGTTTATGAGGAGGAGGTTCTTCACCCAGAGGGTGGCTGGGCACTGGAACAGGCTCTCCATGGAAGTGTACACAACACTAGCCTTGACAGAGCTCAAGAAGTGTTTGGACAGTTCTTTCAGACCCGTGGTGGGATTTTAAGGGTGGTCCTGTGAAGGATCAGAAGTTTGATTTGATGATCCTTGTGGATCCCTTTCAACTCTGGATATTCTAGGATTCTATGAAGAACATGGGACCACCACAGTTTTGGTCAGCTACAGAAGAGGAGTACAGGGAACTTCACTGGATTTTTAACAGAATAATGAGGATGTCTCTTTATAAACAATAAGAGAATGTAACCAACTACAATTAGTGCTTAGTTTTATCTCAGTTTTGTTTCTTTTTTCAGAGATTTATACAATGAATAAACCACAGTTCAAAAAGTCTCTCAGCTTACACTTCAGTAAAACAATGATGCCCACAGATCAAATATCAAACTTCAGTCAATGGAGTTTTTGTCATTTAAATCTTCAAATTTGCCTATTCATAGCCATTAATACATGATTGGTGGTGTGAGATGTATTGCAACCTAGAAAATGGAAACTTTTATGAACACTAGACCTGGACCCCGTAGCTGATCTCACACAGGTAAGACAGGACTGGTCCACACATGCAGCTGTCCCCTTGCTATATGGTTCCATTCATAAACCATATAAATCATGTGAATCCCATTAGGAGCAGGAACTATTTTATCCCCATTTTACACAGGGGGGAAAAGGAGGCAGAGAGAAAGATGAGGGGACTTGCCCAAGGTCACACAGGAAACCTGTGGTAGAACCAGGATATGAACATAGATTTCCTGAGCCTCCATTTGCTGCATTAACCACAAGCTCTTCCTTCCTCCCTTGTTTGGGAGAAATGACAAGGTTTCTTTAACATGAGAGGTGCCCTGCAGGGACTCAGCCTCAAGGTTCTTCATTTCATGTGGAGAAGATGCTCTAGACAAGAGACATCCTTACTCTGAAGAACATCCCTGCAAAGTATTTGTGTGTTTGTATCAGAGGAAACCAGTCACCCATAAAGGTATCTTCCCCTTTCTCCTTGGCACAGGGTTTTGATGGTGCAGGGAAGCTGCATTGGAGTTCCAGGAACATGGAGTTTGGTCATCATGGGCATTTCTGTGAAAACCACAGGCATGGGAGGTGTTTTTTACCTTTACTCCCACATGTGAAGATCTACACTGTGGAGCTCAGCTGATCAGATTGCCTGATGGTCAGTTCAGGGCAGGGCCATGGGTTAATTTGGGGAGTTAGATAAACCACACAAGGTGAAGCAGCCTTTGTCTCTGTTGGATCTAATGCCAGCTCTGAGACATGGAAAAAAAAAAATCTTAACTTCTAAGTTCATAGAAAAATTCTCTCCCAGGTGTCAGTGGAAAACATGCAGCATGGGCAACCCCTTCTGCATGGGCAGCAGGGACTGGAACAATGCTGACCTTGTGTGTCAGTGAGTAGGAATGTCAGTCCAGCATAAAACCCCTCTCCTCCATCAGAGATAAGCTGGGGAAAAACGGGGCAGAGACAAAATAACACCAGGTCTACAGAATTTTGTGGGACTAAAATTTCCTTCAGGTGATGTTGCTTTCTCACTTTCCAAAGGAGAGATTATTTTCCCCTGGAACTCACTGCCACTGCTGTGTAGGACAATGAGGAGAGGTAAGCAGCAGCTTGAATTTCTTCTCTCTCCTTGTGCAACCAAACCACCATTCACAAGAGGGACTTTTCAAATCAGGCATATATAATACAAAAGGAATTATGTTGTCAGTGGCATGTGGCATCACCTTTGATAGCAAAGGACAATACAATAATAATATGGTATTTTCTCATGCAGGTTGCATGAAAAGGACACTCCCAAGTAACTTTTTGTGGTTATTTTTTTGGCAATCTACTGCTCTCCTATCATGTTGCCTTGACATCAACACAGGGATCCCAGAGAACCCACATGTCTTTTATTCTCAGGCATGTTGGTAACTGGCACCATCTCACCTCTGAATTCATCTTGGTGAGGCCCTCTGCTCCTCTTGGACTATTTTTGTGCTGAGCACAGGATCTATCTGCTCTTGGGGAAAACAGAAACTTCCCCATCTCACCACAATATCATCCCTCCCTATCTATTCCTGTGCTAAACCAATGGGAGTACATTTGGTAACCATCCACAGGGATTTTCCTGCAGGAGAAATATTGTCTGAAGAAGGCTGCAGTTCCCCAGCAAGGCCTGGTGTGGGATGCTATCACACAGCACAACCCCAGGCGCCGGTGGCAGAAGGCGGCCAGCAGGGACAGGCTAAAGGGTGGTCTGAAAGATCTGCTGCCTTTGTTACACTCATCTGCCATTACTGTGCTCTGGAAAAGGTGTTTTTATCTGGAATATTGAGTTTTTCTGCTTGGTTTAATGACAGCATCCTGAAATGTTCTCACCAGCTTAGCATGGGCTAAGAAAGAGCAAGCAAAGATTGTTTATGGTGCTTAAATTCATTTAGACGATGAGAAGAATATCAGACGTTCTGTTAAAAAATTAATCTCAAGGTCTTTGGCAGCACACAGAGCATTATTTCAGTGTTTTGCCTACAGTTACCTGTCTCTCAAAGGTACACCCCATTGTTATAGTCTTTATTAAACTAACAAAGATGAAGCAAGATAGAAGGAAAAAAATATTTTTGAAAGTGCATCCTTCTCCAGCCAGATATTTTTCTTCCTTTAGTCAAATGCAGCCTCATTCCTCTCTCTCTATCACTTTTTTCTTTTTCTTTCATATAGTTTCAAGTATTTTTTAATCAGAAAGCCATTTAAATTATTTCTCAAGAATTTGTATGTATTTTAGATTTATTTAACTTGAAAGTTTATGACAAATTAATATACTTCAGGTCAAATCCTTATGGTTTGGGAGTCTTAAAAGTGAGTACATAGAACTAAACAGACTGCTAAAAAATATAATGAAAAATTGTCATAGTCCTCCTCCTTTATTATTCACAATATTACACTGAGTTGCATCTCAGTTCTTTGACTTCAGCTAAATATTGGTGTCTTCAATGGGAGATCCCTGTGGATTTAAATATTACTAACATGTGTAAGCACAGTAGACTTATACTTATCAACAACAAACTTTCAGAGAGCTGCCAATGTGTCAAAACTCTTGCTGAGTCCCCAAAGTTTATTGCATTTCTTTATAGCTGTTTATGTAAATTCCCACAAACTCTCATGCACTGAAAACCCAACAGAAATCATCTGAAACTACTGCATTCCTCCTCTTCCTCAACACCTTTGACAGCAAGTCAGGTTCTGCCTTTTGAAAGGAACAGCTATTTTTATTCCTGGTGCAAAAGGTTTCCCAAACTCCACATGCATTGTTATGTCTCTCAAATGCATTACATCACACGACTCTCCTGAAAGGTGTCCAAATTCTGCATTAAAGCGCTTGTGGGAAAAGTTGAAAAAAATAAATGGTTTATGTTAAATGGTGTTTTGAAAAGGGAATGAAATGTATTGCACTGATATGGAAAGGTAGTGTAGTAATGAATGCTTTGGGTTTGAATTAAGTGTTATGCTCTCCCTCATTAAACTCCATTCTGAAGTTATGCAGACTTACGTGTATCTTCCCTCTCTTTCCTCCTTTTCCACTGAGTATAACAGAAGAGTGTTGAAGTATGAACTCTCTGAACATCGTGCCATGAAAAATGTAACCAAAGCGGGTGGGTTTGCTTTAAATTAGGAGAGAATTTGATCTGCCCATATTTCAAATACCAACTTGGAAAACTCTGGCAAACAGCAGACCCAGCCTGTTCCTCACAGCTTGGTGTGACCAGCAGTATGTGCCTTAGAAAGCCATTGCTGTTCCAGCTCAGGTTGAGGGCAAGAACAGTGTTTAATATTTCCCACAGCACATTCTTGCTGAGTGTGGTGGAATTTGGCCAGTAGTTTTTGGAGGGTATTGATATTAAAGGTCTTTATAATGAGACTTTTGCTCTAAAAAGGTTTATCCACACTGTGATGTTATGGTGTTCCCATGGGTCCCACAAAGCCAAATATTCTGACTGGTGTGGCCTTGGGATACTCTGAGGACACCATGGGATATGGTCTTGCTTGAATGAAGGGAAATTTTGGGCCACTGGACTTCTTAACATCCTCCAGGGTCTCTTAATATGATTTTCTGGACAACTCCAAACCTGGAATGCTACCTGCCTGAAGCATCCAAAGTCTTTAAAAGCATATCCCACAAAACCATGTGTAGCTCTCTCAGCACTACACAGTTCCCTACATTTCAAAGGTTTGGAGATGTACCCAACTTCTCCCCGGAATCAGCCAAGTCCAGAAAAGCATGTAATGACTGCACATCACATCCCAACCAAACAGATGACAAAAGCACTCTGCTGGCCTTCCTTGGGCCAACTCCAACAGGAGTTCCCAGAGATCTCATCCTGGAGTGGGATAATAATGTGAGCCTTGCAAGCTCCTGCTGAGCAGGGATGGTGGCTGAGGGGAGGCTTATGAGCCCCAAAGAGGATTTTGGTTCACTATTGATAGTTTAGTGTTCTCTTTAAGGGAGCACTGTCTGGCTTTGAGAAAGAAAGCAATGTGGCATTTTATGAGGGATTCTGTGCTGGCACTGTGATTCACATGTTTAGGGGATCTCTCAGGGGATTGTCTCTTTGCTCTGTCCATTTTTGGGTTTTGACAAGTTTTTGGCAGCATTCAGGCACCTCATTGCTCTGGTTGGGAAATTCTGACAAAGCTGGCTTGTTGAGAAAGTTGTTTTCCTCTGACAGTACCTATGTCCCAGCAGATGGTTGGATGGCCAGCATAGATGAGATGCATAACAAAAGGGTCAAGAGAAATGACGTCCTACACTTATCTACCCTGCTCTTGGTTGTCTGGGAATTCAAAGTAAACAGGGATCATAAAATGGAAAGTATGATTTAAAGCTTGTACTATTATAGGCTCATAAAAATGCTTTATCAGCTGCTCCTACTAATTTCTTTACTTATTTGCTGATAAATATTATTAAAAATTTTGGAAGCTGCAAAACTGCACTCATATAATCCAAATTTTCCTGTAGCCTATTTAATCTTAAACAGTGGCTTCAAAGGAATATTTTTGTATCCTAAGATAGTTGTCCCTCATTGCCTTCTGGATGCCCTTGCATCTTTGTGATGACAATAGAGGGAATGTTGACAATTATCTTCCACTGGATGCCTAAAACCTAAATAGCTGAAGATATACTCTTATTTTCATTCTTAATTGAAGTTCCATAAGTTTCAAGAAGGAAATCTAAGCTCTTGCAAACCCTGCTTGTTGGAAACCATTCCCCAATTTGTCCTCAACAGTTACCCTGCCTGGTTTCCATTGCATCTCTGGATGCTCTAGTTCTCCCCAAAACACTTTTTTAGTAGAGCTCCCTCACTTCTTCCTCTCATCACTGCAAGCCCTTCCTTTCCTCATCCCTTCTTCTGGGGTAGTTCAAGTTTATCTGTACCTCCAAGGCTCTAGCAAATATTACCCACAAAGGTGTACTTTCTCATCTTTGTTTTGTGTTCCCTCGAGAATATTTACCTTGGTGCTGCACTGTACTGCATGGATTGGATCCTCCTTTAAATATCCCTGGTTCTGTTCATAAAAAGATCAGGCTGAGGATGAGGACAACTGCATTGCAGTCTCAGCAGCCTCCTCCCCTTCCTGGGCCATGATGACCTGGTTGTCCTTGAGAGAATGACAGAGAGACTGAATTTTATAAAACATCAGAATAATGTTGCAAAGGCCCAGATAAACAAATTTTCATACTGTGTGGTTGTGCCTGTCAGCAATGAGTGATAAACCAGATACAATGGAAGTTATGTGAAGATGCTGGAGATTTCAGCCTTCCTACATCTACAGTTCAGGCATTCAGAGGCAACTATCACAGCAGAAATTTGGTCATACTGGAAAAGACTGAGCACTGTTTGCAGAAACTGAAAGGATTTACTTAGTTTTGTTCTATTTCTATCTTTAAGATAATTTGCCATTCCAGAGCTGTTTTTCCAACATAGCAGCTGAGAGTCCATGTGGCACCTGGGAAGGTCAAAAAGATGGACATTTTAGAGAAGCCAGACAACAGTTTCCTTTTATTTTATCTTGTAAATGCATTTACAGTTTGCTAAAACAACAAAGCAAGACATTTCATATATTCTGTTCCTTAACTGAATGATAGACCAGAGCCTCAGCTGGTGTGATTCTGTATCCTGCCCTTGCAATCAATTCAGTGCTGTGGAAAATTCACTTCCAAACCCCATTTTTCATGGTGAACACAGAAACTTTCATGTAGTTCCTCTAAAGCCTTCTGCCACTGCTGCTGATGTCATCCCACCTCTAGAGATCCTCCTGCCCAGGAGCCTTCCAGAGCCCTACCAGGGATTTCAGTATGACTGGGAACCACTTTGCTGCCTGTGTATCATAAAAAAATTTCTGCCATGCCAGGATCAGACCAGTCTTGGATTTGAAAACTCAGCTGACAGGCACACAGATGATTTTTTTTTTTTTCCCCACTGGCTTATAGTGGCTTCATGATAACCCAGCTGAGACAAGTATATCTCTTTTTAAGAGACTTAGCTTGCTTTTAAAGGAAGTTAACATGGTTACCTGGGACAACATTTTGTGAATTTTTCAATGATTATTTTGTTCATGAATGTACACATTTCCTTTAAGATATATGCCTAAACCACAGTGCATGGATATGAGTCAATAAAGGAAGCAATTCTTGTAAGCTTGTGTGTATCTATACAGTTTCTTAAAAACAGACCATGGCAGCAGAATTGCATGGCAAGTTATTGTCATCTGAAAACATGGGCTGCTATAAAATGCTGGTCTGTAATGTTGGATCTGTGAGGACAGTGGTAAGAACAGCCTAAATGAACTGTGTCAGGACTTGAATTTATAGATTCATAGAATCATTTCAGCTGGAAAAGAACTCCAAGGTCATTGAGTCCAGCCATTAACCCAGAACTGTCAGGTACCCAATCCTAAATCATGTCCCCATCTACACATTTTGTGAACAATTCCAGGCTTGGTGATTCTACCACATCCCTGGCCATCCTCTTCCAATGCTTGACCACCCTTTCAGAGGAGAATTTTTTCCTACTGCCCAACCTGAACCTCCATGTGTCTATACAAATGTCACCCAGTTTACAATTTTCAGTAAAAATAAAAATAGAATCAGTCACCCTTATTTTTAAGATCTCAAGTTTCAAAAGAAAGTCAAGGTTTGTTTGGCTCTTTGCAGTTTGAACACCTGTGTAATAGTAAGAAAGAGAGGGAGGGGGTGAGAAAAACCTCACAATTTTTTTTTCTCTCCTGTTTTTTTTGCAACTCTATTTTTCTGCAGGTCTTCAGGCTGCTTGAGTGTCACAGGGTTTTTTTTACACCATCCAGTCTGGCAGACAACTTAAGGAAAATGCACATTTTGGCATCAAAACAGAATTCCAGGGTGACTTAAAAAGTTGTGTGATGGCTGATTTTTGCTCTGTGTCAGCACTATGTGATGCACTGGCCTCGCATATATTTTATACCATATGTATTTTTATATTTCAGGTACACATAAAATTGAGAATTTAAAAAAGGAAAAGGAACAAAATGAAAAAAAATGGAAAAAAAATTACTTGAAGTCTGAAATAATGCCCCCAAGGACATGTTCTACAGGCTGATGCAGGGCAGAGCAATCTGAGCTACGCCTGGGTACGGTGAGCGGAAAGCAGAGCAGCTGCACTGTGTTTTACCCCTTTGAAACTTCTGACAGGAAACAGCCCTGACGTGGGGCCAGGAACTGTCCCTCAAATGCTGGAAGGCTCTCAGCATTCTCAGCACTTAGCATTTTGCAGGAGAAACCCACAACTCCTCTGGTGCCCAGTTTACAGAGAGTCCACGCTGCTGCAGCCTCTGCAGCTCCAGATTTTCCTGTGTCAGCTTCCCCAGTGCTGCCCAGGGCAGATGGACACAGCTTCTGCTCAGCCTCCCCACCTCCCAGGGTGGGCTTCCAGCTCAGCCAGCAAAGCAGCCCAGCACTGGGCCAGTCTTCCTCATGATACTCTTTGAGAACTTTTAAAGTAGTGCAGCAGAAGGAGCACAGGAACCCCTTTGCAACTCACAGCAGCAGTAGAGTATTAATAACGCCAAGTCAGTGCCCACAGGCAGGAAAACACATCACAGCACACATCAGGCAAGATGTGAAACTCAGGACAGCAAAGTGAGTTTGTAAGCATCCCAAAGGTCAATATAAGGCCTGCTGAAGCTTGTTTTTATACGAGCATAAACCTTGCTGCATGCAAACACATCACATGTATGCTGATATCCCTACATGCACAGTACGTGTGCAAAACCCCTTTTCAAATTTTCTTTTTCTTTTTTTGTTCTTATTTTTTGATAGGCATGTTGTGGAAAATATGTATCTCTGTGAGTCTGGTGACGGGCAAATGTCTATGTGGGTGATGATAAAAAAAAAAAGAAAAAGGAGAAGGTGTAAGGCATATATTCAGAGAGCAAGAAAGTCACACACAGGCTTCTATTTATAGCACCTCCGTGGTGAAATAGAGAAAACGAACGGCAGCTTCTATCTGCAGCTCCTAACTGAAGCTTGATGAGAGCGACGACAGCATTTAGGGTCTCTTTGTAGTTATAACTGACAACAAAAAGTGATGAGTTAGCTGTTTCCTTTGCGACCCTCTCAGGCAGGTGAAGGAGCAAACCACGAGCTGACTCTGCCTCGGCGCCTGGAAATGCTCTGCGCACTCCAGGGAGCCCAGGTCAGAAAGCAGAAATAGCCAATTTTTTCTGAGCAGCATGGCTAGGCTCTGTCTCCCAGCCTCTCTTCCCAGACCAGGTGAAGAATTCATGGTCCAGGTGCAGTGTGGACATTTCAGTTTCTTTCTAGTTGCACTTGTTGAAAAGGGAAAAATACAGATACAGGGTTCTAGTAACGGAGCTGAGGTCTAAGGTCATGGTTCAAACTCACTGATGATTTCTTATGCCAGAATGACAGCAGTTCTGCTCTTGCTTTTTTGTTCAATGGATTCTTCTAAAATGGGATTAACTAGATATGTTCTTATTGGTATGATCCTATTTCTGCATAGTATAAATGGGTTGGCTTATGTGGAGAGTACAGTGGGCCTGGGAACTTGGTTGTGAGATGCTGAGCATGCAGTTTTCAGCTGCTCTGCTTAAACTGGGGTAGTGGCTTTAAACTGAGAGTGAGTTGAGTTTAGATATCAGGAAGGAATGCTCTGTTGAGAGAGGCCCTGGCGCAGGCTGACCAGAGAAGCTGTGGCTGCCCCATCCCTGGAAATGTCCAAGGCCAGGTTGGACAGGGCTTGGAGCAACCCAGGATGGTGGAAGGTGTCCCTGCACATAGCAGGGGGTTGGAACTGGATGATCTTTAATGTCCCTTCCAACCCAGCCCATTCTGTTACTCTCTGATTAATTTTTTCTGCTTACTTTCTTTTCTCATTTCTTTCCTGAGGACAGTAGTTCAAATATTTTCCTGCTGGAAGCTGAAATATTCAGTAGGTGAGGAGGCACCTCATCACCCATCTCTTTCCCCATGAAGGCTGCTCTTTGCAGTCACTGCTCTGACTTTTACCCTGGCGTAGGACCCTGTCTCTTCCTCAGCTGCCCATTCCATGACGCCTCCAAATCACACCACTTGTGTGCAAATCATGGATTGCTCCATTAGGAAATGGGAACCATCAATTTTCCATTTGTTTGGATGGCGGAAGTGGGTTTGGCACCTGGAAAATTACTGGGCTGGGAGCAGAATATCAAGTTCCTGCCTTAGGTCCAGACCAGTAATGGTAAAAAAGCCATCTTAAAGCAAAAGTCTTTTCTCCTAACATTTTTTCCTTAGTTTTGTAAAATGCAAAGAATGCAAGCAGACTCATTTTGTGAGCTGGTATTTGTTGCAACAAACTTTCTCAGAAGAAAAAAATCTTGAATTATTAAAGAGCTGCAATAGTCCATTTCTGCGTTTTAAAATGAAATATATTGACATTTTTCTTCAGAGGCATTTTTGATTTTCAGTTGGAGTCAATGTAGTTAAAAAATATAACCTCTAAAAGATTAATAAAAAAATATACACTTGGATTCATTTTGAAAGAAAACAATATTTTATGAATTAATCTTTGAATTCTGTTGACTCACCAAAATTTTTACTATTTTCTTTCTGAGTTGATCTGAATTTTTACCAAACTCTGCATCTTAAAAGAGGAAGTGAACTAATAAATTAGATATTTGCACAGCCCCACAATAATATTAAGTAGTGAGTTTTGCCTACTCCTATCTCGTCTAGAATCAGTGGTGAAGAAATTAATTTTAACTTGTTTTTCATTCTAACGCTTCTTTGTTTCATTCATTCAATATTAAAAGTGCTTTGGTTGAACAAGCTGGTCACGTGGTGCACTGTCTGTTCCTTGACTGAAGAAGGGCATATCTCTTGGAGATGATCAGCATTGAAGACTTCAGATATCACTCTAACTCTATTTTAAGAAACACGTATGTTATGTGAGTTCTCCCGTGTTTAATATCATTGCTGAGTTTAGACCGATGTGTTTCATGTTGGGGTAATGTCTCAGTGACAGCACTGACTTGACAAACTCTTTTCTCAGACTTGGATCTGGCCTCCTGGTGCAAGTGTGACTTCAAAGAAATTCTTGCATTTTTGTTGATGAATCTTAATATTCACTCGAATTTTCATAATTACTGCTCTGTCAATAAACTACTTTTCTAGGTGCTGATAGAGAGAGATCCCAGGGAGGGACAAATGATGATGAGATGGTTTTCTTCAAATCATAGAATGATTAAAGTTGGAAAAGACCTCTAAGAATATAGAGACCAGCCAATAACCCAGTACTGCCAAGTTCAGCACTAAAACTTGCCCTTAAGCATCACATCTACATGTTTTCTGACTATTTCCAAGGTTGGTGATTCCACCACTTCCTTGGGCAGCTTGTTCCACTTTCCAGTGAAGAATTTTTTCTTAATATCCAATCTAAACCTCCCCAGCTTGAGGCCATTTAGTGTTGTCCTATTGCTCATTACCTAGAAGGCCCCACCTATCCCTGCCTTTCAAGCAAGAACTGAAAGGAATGATTTCATGGCAAAATTTCAGTTTAATCTTGGTCACTGTTCATTCTGTCTTTATTATCTTGCTTTTCTGGTAAAGCAAAAAACAAAAAACCTCAGAATTTTAAAAGTATAGGTCCTACACAAATCCCAGCAGTCAAAATACGCTCTGTTATAGAGGACACCAGCAAGATCTTTGCGAAATAAAGGTGGGACATTTTGCTCACTCCCACTATGCTCATGTTCCTAGCCCAAAAGTCAGTGTTAAGAGCTTGGCTTTGCAATCAGCTGCAGGTCGATGAGGACAAGCAAGGCAATCCCTAATCCACATCAAACCACCACTCTGGGTGTGGTTGGAACACACAAGGACAATGATTTGCACTGTACCTCAGTTGCTCAACCAATTTCTTGGGTAATTTGCCCCACTGCAATGCTAGGAGAAGCCTTGCTCAAGGTCCTGCCTGTGATGAGACATTGTCCTTGCCCCAGAGAGCTTCCAGCTGTAGGGACAAAGATAACAAGCAGGGAAACAGTAGGAAAAAATATAGCCCAGGGTCATAAAACAGGCCAGTGCTAGAAAACCACATTTCTCTCTTTTACAGTGCCCTTGCTGTCATGGAAGTAGATGTGGTGAAGGCATGTTTAGTCCTGGGATTTTTGGCACATTTCGGTATTTGCTAGTTTAGCACGGTTATGAAGTTTTAGAGCAGGGATCATGTAACTGTTGGTTCTCAGCCTGAGGTAAAGCACATTTTGATGTCCTTGATTTTAAACTTGGTTTAGGAAGATATGTTAAAGCACAGCTTCAGTTTGCTAATCCGAGCGACAATACAAGCAATACAAGTCCTTCAGTATTTGCTCCAAGGCAAAGTCATTGTGTGGTGGGGTTCAGGATGTAGGACTGATCCCAGCAAATCCACCTCAATAAAAAGAAATCCCATTCTTTTCATTATAGTTTTATGTCAGGTTAGCTCAGGCAGCTTTGAGTCAGGCTACTCAGTTATTCTGAGGTTAAGCAAAAAGCCCACAACCCAGCTTTTTCAGAAGACAAGTCCTATCTCCAGACTTAGCTCAAGGACTCACCTTCCCTTGGAACACTTGGTGGATCAGCACTGCCAGTTAGTTAAATGTATTACAACAATAATTGCAGGCATTCCTTTAGAGCCTACCCATCTCCCTCTTTTTAAACTGTTAACCTTTGGTGCAAATGAGAAGAATTAATGCAATGTATTGAGGGAGGGGGGAAAGCAGCAGCTCCTGAAGCAAACTGTCAATAATGAGAAGCACATTTTCTTGAGATCCCCATGCACAGGGGTCTGTGAACTGTCTCAAAACAGGAGCAAGGAGGTTTCATCGTAAACAGCAGCTCCTCTACAGTCTTCAGGTGCAGTGGTTGGACTTTTTTTTTTTTCCAATACAAAGAGCCACCCTTTACCCAAACTCCCATCTTGTAGTAGATTGAACCAAACCTGAGCAAAAGCTGGGGCTGGCAAAGCTCCAGCCGAGCGCAGGAGGTATGCTCAAAAGCAGGAAGCTGTGGCAAAGCTGAGAAGCTGAAAAGCTGCTGGAGCTAATACATTGTGGTCATGGGGATAGGCAGCAGCCTCCGAGTAGTGATGGGAAGACTCAAAAGCACCTTCAAAACAGGTTTGAGAAATACTGCTGATCTTTGCTCTTTGGTTGGGCTTTTGCCCTCAGGGTTACACTTGAAGTTTTTAGAACCTCTCTCATCGCTGGAGAGGAGCGGATGGTTTATCCCTGAGCCCTGCACAAGCCTCATTTTCTGCCTGTGCACTGAGATGCAGAGGTGAAAGGCTTTGAAGGTGAAAGGGATGCGTGGGATTGGGCTCATCTGGCAGCATTTGTGACAGCAGCTGAGGCCCAGCAGGTCGTAAACACTCGCTGGTGAAGAGCTGGTGCCTTCCCCGCCTCTTCCCGCGGTAGCGTGAAAAGCCAGACGTGCGCTCGTGGATTGACTAATCCTTTTAGGGGGCAGAAAAAAGGTACTGGCTGTGGAGCCAATAAAAAAAACACCAGGTGGTCAAGACATTATGGAGACCCATTGTTCTAGGAGATTGTTTCATTCATTAATATGAACTGGGATGATGAGAACAGGATGCGTGATATTGACATGTGGGGTAGGGAGCAAGGAGATGGAATGGGTGAGGTAAGGTCTCCCTTTCCTTCTCTGGCCACCCTTGGGAGGGGGAAGGAGTGGCTGTGTTTCAGAACTGGAAAACCAGTGCAAGAGGACATAAAGGGAGGACTTCCACCAGTTTCTCAGGGGTTAGGTAGCTGCTTCCTTATAATGTCACAGTTCATTAGGGAACTGCAGGCAGTACACATGCAGGGAGGGATATGCTCCTGTCTCCATAATTGGAGCTGTGCTCTCTGCTCTTCTAAATGCCTGTAGGTGCTTGCCCTTGCAGCTGTATTGGTTTTGGCTGTGTCCTGAGAGGCTGTTTCATGTGCTTCTCAGTGCCTGGAGAGGCCAGAAGGAACCACCTGTGCCTGACGGAGACACTTGTTTTCTGTGATCCTGGAGGGTCAGAAAATGTATGAACATCCAAAGACACCACTTTTCTCAGCTGTCTGTTTTGTATTGACTTCTGTACCCTGGACAAACAAACAGGAATTACCAGTAACCTGCATGTTGTTTTCATGTGTTTTTACAGCTTTTCAGAAGTGCTCTGCTCTCAGATGGAGAAATGACCATGTGTCAAGTAGATTGGTGGAGGTGTCAAAACTCACTCTCAGGTCATACTCAGTACTTGCCCATCAACCGGACAATAAACCCTGACTTGTCTAACCACAAATGCATGATGTTGTTGAAGGACAGAGAGAGGTAAGTGCTCAGACAAGTGAGGAAAGTTGAGCAGGATGGGACTGGACCAAACAAGGTACCTCAAAGCTCTGCAAAAGGCGGTGCTTTGCTTTGTATCCTAGTGTGAGCCCAAGGCAGCTTGGATAAAGGAGGTGTAAGTAGGGATGGATGTCAGCATCAGCTTCAAGCTGGTGCCTTTCTGGGAAGCTGAGTTATATCTTCCCTGATGTACAGGGATCCCACTCAGGAATCATTCTCAGTGCCACTCTCAGATGGTGAGTGGGTGAGGCAAATGGAGAGCAAAAATCTTTATTTTTCCTAGAGAGTATGCTCTGTGACCTGCTCTAGAAATAGAATTAGAAAAAAAAAAGAAAGAAGAAAATAATTTATGTTGGACTGAGCTGTGGTTTGGAAAGAGAAAAGGAGAAAAGAAACAAAACAAAAACACTGGCCCATAAAGAAGAGAAAACAGGAAAGGAAAAGAACAAAACATCCTGTACACAGCAGCCAGTCAGTCGAGGAGGGAGGGTCTGTGTCATCTGCATTCCTCTGCTGAAGTGGGCACAGACAGCCTGGATCCAGTCTGCATTACTCAACTTTTCCTTACCTTTCTGTTCACCTGATTTTGCGAATTCTCCTATTTATTCCTGAGCTCATTTAGAAGAATAAAAAGTGGTTTCAGACCTTCCCTCCTCTCCGGATGCCATTTCATGAGAGCAGTGTGGCATCTGCAGGCTGTGCCACCCCCAGGTCCTCTTCTGGGATGAGTGTTACGGATCCCAGATCCCCACTGAGCACTGACAGATGTAAGCTCACCTTCCCCTGCTCCAAGGTGAAGGGTCAGGCTGTGTCTTGCAGTCACCAGTATTGTGAATGACAAAATATACAACCTGGGCTGGAGCTGGCTCTGAGCCTGGGCTGAAAAATTTGAGTATTTCTGCAGCTGCCTACATGAAAATGCCTCTTGCTCTTCAGCTCCACAGCTAACCCGAGAATGAAACCAGTGTGGAGATCTTGATGTCTCAGCTCAAGGAACAGCCAGTTTTCAGGTTAGGGTGGCTAAGGTGGTTTGAACAGGGGGCTGAAACCTGTGCTGTTTGTGCTGTTTATTCGGAGTTGAGGAGGGACCACGATGAGTTGGGTTTCTTACTACACCATCCTTTGGGAGGCTTGAAGGATGGGTGTGAACAGCAGTTTAGAAGGATGGGAACTTTTCCTTCAAGGGATCCTTTTCTAAGTCCACTTAAGTACTGATCAGGTGCCCCTCTCCTGGTCATCATTTGTGTGGTCTTGCTGAAGTGGATGTGGTTTCCTCCAAACCCCATAAATGTCTCTTCTTAACCAATTCCAGAGTTGCTGCCTCCTTCTCCAAGCAGACTGTACTCACAAAAATCTATCACTGAGCTGCTGGAGCCAATCATGACACCTGCCTCTCCTTCTAGAGAGGGCAAAATGAGCTTTTTAAATAGGGGTAGGACATTCCCAGTGAGTGGTGGATGTGGTTTCATAGCTCAGAAGTTGGACACACTTCTGCCCCACCAGTGGCAGAAAGGGAAGATGGGCTTCTCGTGTGTCAGCAAGAGGCAAAACCTGAATGAATTCCCCAAGAGCTGATACCCAGAGCATGGTCCTTGAGGCTAAGCTGCACTGGCAGCTTCTCCTGAGATCACTCCACAATGAATGCAACCTTTGATCACTGCACTTTCAGCTGCGCTTTCAGCTGCATCCATGCATTTTGTCTTGGTTCTCCCTCTAAAAGTATTCCAGAAAGCTTTTTTCCCCTCTGCTTTTCTTGTTGAAATTCTCTGTAATGGAAGCTTAGAAGAAACATGGTTTTTAAAGAGCAGATGTAGCTTAGAAGAAACATGGTTTTTAAAGAACCAGCTTCCCTGTCTCCCCAAATCCCTGTAATTGGGGAAATCAATATTTAATAATGATATATGGGTTATTTAGGTGCTTTAAGAGGCACTACCTTCATACAATATCACTTTCTGGAATTCCCTACTCTCCCTTCTTCTCTAATTTCCACCCCTTGCCATCCCATACCTTCTCTTTTCCAGCCTGTTTATTTTAGAGTGTAAAGCTACTTAGAACTATTTATTTTTGGATCAGCTACTGATTCACTTAGTGACTAACTCATTTCATCACTCGATGCCTCACTTTACCTATACATTAAGAAGGATTAATAGTACCTGCTTTTCAGGGCTGTTAGCAGTCTAAATTAATTCATGCTTATAATGTTTATAAAGAGATTTGAGATCCTTGGTTACTGGAGGCTAGGGAGCTGCAAAGCATCTTACTTTTACTTAATAGTGAGGGGGTTTTGTGCAACTTTACATTATAAAAGTATAAGAAACCTTGCAATTATTTGGAGAGTCTTTTGTTCCTGGGGCTTAGTTTATATTCCATTTCAAATAGAAGCATTTTGTCTGCATATTTCTTCTCCTGATGTTTTAATGAGAGTTAATATCCTTATCTCCCTTACTGAGAAATGTTGGATGGTGCAAAATGGGGCAATAAACATCACAGGGTGGGTAACAGTGTTGTGCAGTATTGTTTGGAGCTCTTAAAAAAGCTAATGTGTTCTTCTGCATTTTGGTGTTATTACTGCAAAATATGCAGCCAGAAAGAAAGAATTAAAAATATTAGCAGTTATGACAATAATTTGCATTCACTGGAAATATTTTGTTGGCATTGTGGGAGGTTGGTGTGATTCTGTCAAGAAAGGGAAAGGACTTCTGCAGACCAGGAGGAGGCATGAGGGGAGTGTCTCTGAATGAAGCCTGAAATTAGTTTGCAATTATTTCACATTTCCTGAGTAATCCACCAAATGATAGTGCAAGTGACCGCGTCTGCTACTGATCCCAAATTGTCATGCAAGTATTGCTTAAAGAAGTGGCATATTTGGACTTAAATATCAGTGTGTGAACAGATCATCAGTTTGGTTATGATAAAATCAGCTCCCCTGAAATTACTGGAGATTCCTTATTCCTTATTCGTTGCCTCTCCTCCCATGAATGGAATTTACTGGCTACAGTGATGAACCAGTTGCTGACAACAACTGGGCACACTGATGCTGCCCTCAGGACTGTCCATGAGAATGGTGGGAATTGCTTCCACAGCAATGACCACCTGAGGGTCTCTCTTGATGGGAGAATTAGTGAGATTTCTGATTGTGTGCCTCCAGCATCACAAAACACGGAATACAACCCAAAACAAGGCCTCCCTTTGACAAGATCTTTATTTTCTGGACTTAGCCTGCGAGCTATTGCCCTTCCTTCCATCTTGGCAGACTGCAATAATTACCCAGATGACATATATAGGGAGGCCACGAATTATTAACAATTAACTCAGCTCTGGAGTCACTGCCAAAGATTTGTTGGTTCGTAGAGGAAGTCAAAGTGAGTAAACCATGCTGAGTGACAATAGCTCTGCTTCCCAGCCAGACTGAACAGCTCGTAATGTAACCCAAACGTTTCCTCTTTCCAAGCCTGCTTATAAAAGAACAGACAAGGCAAGGGCAGAAAGGACATTTAGAAGAACACAAGACTGGAAAAACAACCACTGATGTAATGTACTTTCTAAACTAAACATAAGGCATGCACTGTTGCAGCCATTTGAATAATGATTAAAAGGAAAACCAAAACAAAGATAATTTCGTCTGCTTAGTCCTGACTATTGAAAGAAAGTGTGAGCAGTTCCATGGTGCATGGCTGGGAAATATTAGCCCTGAACTTCACGTGCTCTGAATCATCTCTGCTCCTGGTAGGGAGAAAATAGCAAAAAGAAGAGATTTTGTATGAACTAGAGGGAGTAGAGATGTGCATGGGAATTGGAGCATGCCAGGCAGAGGAGCAATAGAAATACCATGGACCTCTGGTGACCATCTTGGTCTATAGATAGGCCTTATAGGACCACTATGTGGTCCTATAAGGCCTACCTGAGATATCTTTTTAGTCCAAATGTCCAATGGGACAAGCTTTGGAAAGAGTGCAGAAGATGAATCAAGAGGATAACGAGCAGAGGATTAATTTACACTTCCATTTCACAGAAGGATAACTAAAGTATGAAAAGCTCAAAGCCTCTTTGCTGCCTCCTCTTCTCTCCATGTCTAATCTGTCCTGTTCACTGACACCACTTGTGACAGCAGGTTTTAGCAAGTGCATTGGTGTTTCCAGGATCAGGACCTATGCGACTTGCCCAAAATTGCAGAGGAAGTGTGTTGGAATAAAACCCAGATCTCTCGAGTCCCGCATCACTTTTTCTCAACCACAAAACCATCCTTCCTGTCTCTGCATAAATATAGAGCTGAGAAGAGTGATTTTATGTGCACATGCACATATCCAGAGTGCCTTATAAGGAGTGCAGGCACACTAAGGTGAAAACTTCATTGGACATCACACTAATTCATGAAGGAGTTTTGTTTGTATTTCTCTTGTTTCTCCTCCAGATTTCTACCATTTCAGATTGACAACGTCACTTGCTTATGTGAGGTTTCTGACTGCTTTTTGTGGAATGAAAGAAAAATCACATGAATTTCAGCTGGAACAAAGCCATGGAACTTGATTTCATAACGCAAATCATTACAACTCTGGTGCATCTGGTATGAGTCACTGGTATATTTCACTGAATTTCTTTGTATCTGAAGTGAATCCTTTTCCCTGGGAGGCTCCAAAGGAGAAACAATGAGAAACTGGTTCTCCTGAGCACTCAGGTTCAATATGAACAATAACAACTTTGATAAAGTAACTAAGCAGATTTTGGCTAGACCTAAGAGAGCAATTTGTATTAAACTGGCACACAGCTGGTCTGTGCTTTCAAAGGACCTTTAGTAAGGATCCTTATGGAATTAACAGATGACAAGTTCAAAGCATACAGAAGGAAGAGGTTCCTCTTTTGTTGTGAAATGTCTGGATAACAATAAGACCCCATGGATTAGATAAGAAATTACACAAACCTGTGAAAGAAAAGATCATCTAGGGCTGTGGATTACAAAGATACATTTCTGGCTTAAGCACTCCCACAGCCACAGGTTCCTGGGATAAGGAAATGGAAACTACATCAGTGATCTCCAAGATGTTAGAGGTGGGCTTCCCAGAAATGCTCAGACTTGGGTCCTTCCACTCAGTTAATAAATGCTGATACCAGTGAAAATAAAGAGATGCCTGTGGACAGGGGGGCTGTTCCATCATCTAAAAGACAGGCAGTGCATTTAATCTGGTTGGGAAGGCTCAGTTTTTGTTCAGCGGGGAGATACAGGCACCTCTGGAGATTGATTCATCCCATTCTAAGGCAGAACTCCAAGATAAGTGGGGTCAATCACCCACTGTCTCACTTCATGACTTTAATAGAAATCAGAGTAAATAATTTATTTGGGATGTCTGGGGAAGGGTTCAGTTAGAGACTGGAATTTTGGAAGTCTCCACGTGAGGTAGATCTTTTTTTTTTCTCTTAGGAGGGAATGGAGATGTAGTAAAGAGAGTCTGTGGAGCCTGTGTTTCACTTAACTCTGTTGTAGACAGACCTGGTCAGCTGCATCCTCCAGACTGCAGATGAGTGGGTGTTTAGTGCTGTCTGAACTATCCTCATGGGTCTGTCCTCACCTCCAGCAGATATCCTGCTTGCAGGTACCATGTCACCATCTTTCAATTCAGATGCCCTTAAATGGAGCCTTGTACTCTTTGAAATGCCCTGTTGCATTTTCTTGAAGGTTTTTGAGCGTCTCTCCAGAAGGGCTTTGGTTTTCCATAGTTTGTGTCATTTCTACCACATATAGAAGTGTCTTGAGTATCCCACAACTTACAAAATTATTATTGACACCTATGTGTGAGCTACTGAACTAAGAACATAATTCACAAACGTCTGCACACAGACACATAAATTTGGGTGTCTGTCTGGAGCTGAATCCCAGTTTTATCTTGTAGATGACCAAAGATGAGTTATACCAAAAAATTATTTTGAAAAATTCCACCTTAAGAACAGGAAGCATTACATTGCTTGTAGGAGCACTCAACATTTTTAATAAGGAGCTCTTCCTTTTTGTCTTTTCTCCCCAGCATTTCTTCAAAATCCTTGCTTGGAAGCAGGTGTAGAGCTACTGAATGAGAGTGAGTGAGAGTGACTTGTTCACAAAAGGCCTCTCAAGAATTACTAAGAAATGTCTCACGCCTACAAGTAATAGTTTCTAGTTTTAGAAATGCATAAACCACAGAAGTCTTTCCTTTTTCAGAATTCAGCATTTCATAATAGTGGAAAATAAAGTTTATTAAATTTGTAACACAATTAAAAAAGCCATCTGCTACTTTATATTAGCTCTCAGCACAGTAAACAGAAAGTGTCTTTTAATCACCGGTTGGCCAATAGTTTGACAGAGCCTCTTCATCACAAACCACAAGTCAGTCTTACACGTGCAAGCAATTTTGATTTTTCTCAGGGAGAAAAATATGCCCTCTCTTTCCAAATATCTCTGACAGTTAGGATGGTTTAGCTCAAAGCTTCTCAGTTAGGTCACATTGACATAGATGGGCACAAATGGTTGAAGCTCATTTTGCCTGCACCCTGAGCTGGCTGGATGTAGGCCAGCTCTGAACTGGAAATCATGTTAGGATGGAGCTTTGCCCAGGCTAATAAGATCTGTTGAAGGCAAATGCTGAGAAGCAAGACATATTGGATATTAGGAAGGAATTCTTTACTGTAAGGGTGATGAGGCACAAGAACAAGTTGTCCAGAGAAGCTGTGGATGTCTCATCCCTGGAAATGTTCAAAGTCAGGTTGGATGGAGCTTTGTGCAACCTGACATAGTGGAAAGTGTCCCTGCCCGTGACAGAGGCTGGAATCAGATGACCTCTAAGGTCCCTAAATCGTCCTGTGATACCGTGAGTCTGTGCTTCTATGAGAATTATTTTTCACTGCAGGTCAATTTTTAATAATGGAAGTAATAAAGGGACTGAAGGGCAGCATGAAAGGTTGCACACACAGGGTCTTTTTCCCTCTCCAAATGTTGATCTAATCAAAACAAAGGCTTGAAATGAGGAGGTCCCTTTGATAGCTGTTATGGTCTTGAAGTTGCAGTTAAGTGGCAGAACATCAACAGTTAATAGGGCAGAACCTGGTTCTTCCTAAACTGGTGTGAATTGACAGCAAAGCCTGGGATGTCAAATCCATGATACTGATGTGGGGTCAGCTTGAGTGAGAGTAGAATCAAACCCCTTGTGAGTTATCATTGCTCCAAATTTCTCTGATTTCTGGCAGGTTTATGGCAAGGTCTTTACAATATTTTAACTTTGCGTTTTTGTGCATGTGTGTTTAACGTCCTGTCTCTGTGAATGCTGCAAGCAACAGTGTGCTCCCCAGGGCACCCCTCCTACATACACACAAAGCTCTGCTTAATGTTTCACTTGGATTTATTTGAATCTTTTATTATTGGAGCACTGAACGAATACTTGCATTAAAACTACTTGCCCCAGGAATTTCACCAAAAGTCAGCTTTTTTTGATTTTTTCAAATTGCTTTGTCACATGGAGGTCACATAGACGCTGTACTTACAATTCCTTGCTGCAGAGGTTCTGAAAAATTGAAATTTGGTCTCCCCACAAGACTTTTAGTTGTCTAATTGAACACGAGAAAACCAAACATTGTCAGGTCCTAAATAATAGTCAAAAATTTAGACAGAGCTTGGACTGATTATATTTGTTTAGAAAAATAAAATTTGAAATACCTTTTCTGTGAGACCAGTTTTATAAAAAAGTTTTCTGAATCAGAAGATTTGAAGCACATCACAAATTTTTCTCAGCAGCTCATGGAATAGTTTCCCCCAGCTTTCCAAGGAAAATATAATTACAGCAATTCTGAGGCTGATTTAAGTTATCTTTTGAAGAACTATGTGGTTTCTCTGAAGTCCATATAGAATGAAAAATTCTTGGAATTCGGGTTGGAGATGACCTTAAAGTCCATCTTGTTCCACCCCCCTGCCATAGGCAGGGACACTTTCCACTAGCCCAGATTACTCCAAGCCTGACCTTGAACACTTCCAGGGATGGGGAAGCCACAGCTTCTCTGGGCAGCCTGTGCCAGGACTTCAGTATCCTTACAGGGAAGAATTTCTTTCTAATATCTGAGCTAAACATGCCCTCTGTTAATTTGAAGCCACTGCCCTTGGTTTCCATAGTAAAAAGTTCCTCTCCAGGGACATTTAATTTTAATTATATTTCATATTGTTAAAATATTTTAAATTAATATGCTTTAATATATTAATAATTAATCAAATTTAAATAATTTCAGCTATTTCATATAGATAAGGCCTATGGAGGGATGAAGCATGGAATTCTTCTGCTGGATCTCTGAATGCTCCTGTTTCCTGCTATGATACTGGCAGTTTCCATCAGTACTGACACAAATTTTGTCAAGTCAAAACATTCTTCTACATCTGCGAGAAATCAGTTTGGCTTGTTGGTCCTGCCATGGAGCCTCTTTCCCACAGCACAAGGCTGTGGTTTCTCCACTGTCATGAGGCAGGAGCATACATGGGTGATGTCCTACTGCATCTGGGGTTTAGGCTCTTGTGGAGGGAATGCAAGAGAATGGAGAACTGTAAAGCAGCCTGGGAGTTTGTAAATCAAATCAGCAAGTGTGAAGGGTTTCATTTAGCAAACTGGGTTTATCTTGTGTGTTATTTTGTCCCTGATATTGGCCTTTTTTCAAATAATAATTAAAAAAAAATCCAGAAATTATTTCATTTCACTGGCAAGGAAATATTAACCTGCTACATTAAATTGAAGTGGGGGAAATAAGGAGGGAAAAGCAATAGTAGTTCAAAGATATTGCATTTCTACAAAACCCGAGAAAAGAGCTGGACAAATCAACTCTCTCACTGAGACATTAACCTAAAGAGAAAAACATTGTTCTAAATGCAGCAATGATGATAGACACTGGAGAACTCTACCTAAGCAGTAGAAAACCTGGCTAACATGTTTTTTAGCTTTCACTGGCTTAGGAAGTGAGATGTTGTTAGCCCAAAGAGAATACATGAGGAGCAGTGTCTTTTGAATCACTCTTTAGAACTTGATTTCATTCACTTTTGTAGAGCAAAATGATGGTTGTGCCCTGGTTGCTTGACTCTCCCACAAGGACAA
Source organism: Hylia prasina (assembly GCA_013397195.1). Classification (NCBI taxonomy): domain Eukaryota; kingdom Metazoa; phylum Chordata; class Aves; order Passeriformes; family Sylviidae; genus Hylia; species Hylia prasina. The sequence continues at coordinate 156,710 of VYXD01012677.1, forward strand.
AAATACCGAGTCATACTTTAGGGAGACCTCCTCTCCTCAAGTTGAAGTTTAGGGCATACTTATGTCCAGACTCTCTCTAATCAACAGTAAACAACAAGCACTTCTCTAGGATGATTGTCCCATCCTAAATGGAGTGGCTGGAAGAGGCAAGGTGATAAAATTCAGGGTGCTGTGTTCTCTGCTGAGTATAGAAGGATCCTGTGTTTCTGGCTTATCCTAGAAAGCAGCAACTGCAAGGAGCCACATGGTGGTCAATTGAAGACCAATAAACGTGGCAAATTCTTCTCATGGCATTGCAAACACCTCTGGCAGATGTGACCTGAACTGTCCACCACCCCAGTCCCCTGTGTCCCCACAGTAGGTAGGACATATAAATAAACCACCGACGTAAACTGGGCTTTTTTGTTTAGAACTGGGCAGAGTCCCAGCAGCCTGGGAAGAAAAGGGCTGTTCTTGTCCAGCCTGGTCAACAAAAGTTCCCAGGGAGAGGTTTCACTTGTAGGCAGAGGGAGCCTGAAGTGCGTTTGGAAAAAGCTCTTATCCACTCCAATCTCCAGGTCTCCACTCAGCCAGTCACTGGATTTCCCAGCTGCTCTACTAAAAATAAATTGATGAAAATGAAAACTTTCTCTTGGCAGGGATTTTGACAAGTGTCTAATGTAGACCTGTGCTGATGCAGTCAATGAGTAATAATATCAGCATAGCCAGCTATGGGAGAGGTTTATATTTTTCCTTTTTCCTTGGGAAGGGGGAGGGCCACGCTGCAGCACATTATTTACAGTACAACGTGATTCAATTGCCAGAGGGGGAAAAGAAGCCAGCCCATTGTTCAAGGACTAAACATGGATTGAACATTAAGAAGTAAATTTCCCTGCCTGAAAAATGTAACCCCCACTCTCTCCCTTTGGCGAGCTTCATCTGGGAGTTTTGCATCTGAAACTTGGCTTCCAAAGGAAGACCAAAATCCCCTCTCAGGTCAGACACAAATGAAGGGCATCTTTGTTGCACCCTAAAGAAGGAATTTTGCTACCTTATGGAGTAGGATTTTCTATTAATTTTTAATGAGAGGATTTGTTACAGTTGTAAAGAAGTCTGCAAAAGGTGCAGCTGGGTTACACCAGCTCAGGATCTCACAGACTTTCCTCTAAAGTCCCTTTGACTGATTTTTAAAGGTGTCTGATGTAAACCCAGAGCAGACCAGCTGCAGCTCCAGTGGGAATGGGATGAGCTCAGCTTCATGAATTGTACCAAGACCTTGAGATACAACAAACTGCACTCTCTACCAACTATTGAGATGCACACTTCAACAGAATGGGGCAGTCACCCACTCTAAGGCAAAAAGCTACAAACATAAAATAATAAATACAAACCATAACCATAAAAGCCTGGAAACTTTTTATCAAGCCTTGTGGTTCTCCTCTTGTGAGAACAAGCATCAGCATGTGCTGAGGACTGACAAAGTGAGATCTCTTCTGTAATTCTGAAACCCTTCTGAAGGATGAGGAAAAGTGTTAGGAAACTTTTGCTACACAGCTTTCAAAAACAAATGATGACTTATTTGTGACATACTTTGCACAAACTCATACAATAGCTGAGTAATTATTGGAAGTTTTTTTTTTGTTTGTTTGTTTTGGTTTGGTTTTTTTTCCTATCAGTTTAGAGACACTGTTAAACCTGCCAAAATGAATAAAGCATCATATGGAAATCATAGAATAATGGAGTGGTTTGGGTTGAAAGGGACCTTAATCATCATCTAATTCCAACATCTGTGACAAACTTAGTGTCTCTCCTCTGGACTCATTCCATATTCCCATGTCTTTCCTGTGCTGGGGGCCCCAGAGCTGGATGCAGTACTCCTGGTGAGGTCTCACAAGAGTAGAGTAGTGGAGGACAGGTAGAGAAGAGTAGCTGATGGATTGCTGAAGAATACCTTGCTGACTATGGCTGCAAATTCCCAGAAAGTGCTGATAAAATATCCATCTAGGAAAATCCAGGCATTGCAGTAATAGCTCACTGGGAATTGCATGTCCTACTTAGTGAATATTTGCAAAAAAATGGCTGTGTGATGCCAGTACTCACTGTTTACACAGCCATTAATGAACATTTACAGGTTTATTTTTCTCTGAGTTTCTTTCTCTAACTAAATTACAAGTGCAAAAACAAGATTGTGGTCATATCATGTTTAAACAGGCAAAGTTTCAAACATGAAGCCACATCTATTATTCAGCACAGTCTTCTAAAAACATTAAAAGATGCCTTTTTGAACTTTGTGGTTATTTTTGTTAGAAGACAAAGCCTCTTCAGGTTAAATAAAGCCAGGGTGTGAGTAGCAATTACAATGCTTTGTGTATGCTGCAGTGCTACTCCTTGCTAATCTAAAAGGATTCCGTCTCTCCTTCTCTTCCCTTTTTTCCTTCCTCTCATCCTGGGGCACCATCAGATAATCATGGAATCCTTTAGGTTGGAAAAGACCTTTAAGATCATTGAGTCCAACTTCTGATTTTATTAACCCAACCCCTTCACATGCTGAAACACACTGAACCCTTTGCTGAGATACTGCTCTTTTGGAACCTGGCAAAAACCAGCTCAGTTCTGTTGCTGTGTTATTTTTTTCTGCCAGTTCAGAGCTGATCTGGTTCAGAAAGGGACCTGAGGTGCCCTGGGAGCTGATGGGTGGAAGGATGTAGGTAAGAAGTGCAGGAGCAGGAAGGAAGGAGTGAGACCACCCCAGCTGCAGTACTTAAATGAATTCATCTGTGTTGTCTACCTGCATCCTGTGTGCAGCCAGTCTTCTTTGCACTCATGGCAAAAATTAATAAAAGAAAAGATGCACTTAAAGTAAGGGTTGAGAGGTTACGCTGTTTGCATCCTCAGGCATTTAAAAACTTTTGTAAATCTGGCTGGGTTCGATTAACTTTAATTTTAGACTCATGTTCAACCCTGAGCAGGAGTGTAGTCTCCCAGAGTCCAGTGAATCACTAATTTGCTTCCATTTTAATGCACACTTATGTTCTTTGCACAGAATGGAGAGAGGAAAGGACCTGATAAAAAATTAATAAACACAGATTAGCTGTGTGCACCAATTCTTTACTGTGCTGTATCAGCAACCTTGCCTCACTGTCTTCCTATCCATTATCAAGCAAGGTTTTCTCTTCACTGTGGGACACATGTGAATTCAGAGGTGGAACTTTAAGCTTGGTAAAAAGCTGGAAAGTAGCTTTAGGGTATGCTAAATAAATTCAAAATATTATAAATAATTATTTTTCTAGAACTATTCCAAATAGATAAATAATTAAGAAAGTCACTTTCCTTATCTGTGAGGACAAGAGTTCATCTGATGGGAATCTGAGCTGGAAATATTGCAAGAGTGAAGCACTTGGAATAGGAAGTCAGGGTTATTGTACTACCGGGGATTCCAAATCATATTTTTTTCTGTCTTCCATTGGTAAGATAAAGAAAAAACACCTGCATGGCCAAAATTCTGAAATAATGTGTAGGATAAGTGGAATTGACAATTTCATTTTTACTTCATTGGTTTGACTTGTCTGTTTTGATTTACAATCCAATTCTGGACTAAAATAAAAATGCTTTGAATATGGCAACAACACTGAGGACAAGAATTTTTTGCTGTAAATCATAAATATTAGATTTTACCACAATTAATTAAAAAAATACTGATGAGATGAAATCACTATTTTCTGAAAGACTGAAGTTAACAATCCCAATGGAAACATTTGGCTTGAATTATCTCTGACTTGCATTTATCTAATTTAGGGATGGTGCCACAAAGCCACTTGGGATAAAACCTTGAATCTGAGAGAGGTGGTATGGCTAGTGAAGGGTTCTCTTAATTGTACCTGTTGGTATTGATTGGCTTTTAGTCTTTCAGCAGTGGAAACAGAAATCTTGATCCAGCTGCTGTTATTTCTTGCCTTAATTTCTAAATCTATGCCTTTTTCACCATCCTGAATCTTTCTAAAGTCTTTCTGTTTGCTTCAATGCATCTTAGAGCTCCTCCACCCTTAGTTCTGTGAGAGAAGGAAGAAATAGCTGCAGTTTCTAAGGATTTGCTTACCTCATTTTCATGAATATATTTATTTTACTTTAATTTTCTGGAGGCCTCCTGCATTTTAGAAGGAATATTGAGTAGGTATTTTGGTTCTGGGGAAAGGCAGTGGCCAGAGGTCTGCCCGAACATAAATCTGTTAAAGAAGTGACCTTATCTAGCTGGGATCAAGAAGGACATGGACCTGAAGGAGCTGTTCATCCTGGGGAAGAGAAGGTTCCAGGGACACCTCAGCATCTTCCAGCACCTAAAGGGGATCTACAAGAGAGCTGGAGAGGAACTCTGGAGAAAGGCATAGAGTGGTGGGACAGGGGGGAATGGTTTCAGACTGAAAGAGGGTGGGTGTAGGTCAGATATCAGGAAGAAATGCTTTACTCTGTGTGGGGTGAGACCCTGGCACATGCTGCCCAGAGAAGCTGTGGCTGTCCCATCCCTGGAAGTGTCCAAGGACAAGTTGGATGGGGCTTTGAGCAACCTGGGATAGTGGAAAATGTCCATGGCAGAGGGGTTGAAATGGGATGATCTTTAAGTTCTCTTCCAACCCAAAACATTTTGTGATTCTGTGATTCTATCATTGCTCATTTGTTTAACTGGGTCACACCTGAAGTACTGACACCAGACCTATGATCTGACAAAGCTGTTGGGCTATTTTTCCATGGATTCAACCAAAAATTCATTGCATAACTCACAAAACAATAGGGATAAATTTTTGGACATCTATTTTATTTGGGGAGAAAACCTCCTTGCAGTGCTTCAATCAGTGCTGAGTTTCCACGCTCACCATGAGACAGTCATTGGGGCTGACACCATGAGGGTTAGTGAGACCTTGCTGCATGAGATTTGCCAGCTAAAAAACATCCTGTGGAAGGATATACTGTTGGTATCTGTCTTACAATCTCTGTGGGATTCGGGTGCATGTCTGTGTGCTTACACAAAGCTCTGATTTTGGGTGCAGGTTTACAAAGCCATGTGCCACATGAAGCACCTGGGGCTCTCTTCCTCTGCTGATGTCAAATAATTCAGTTTCCACTTCCTCTGGATGTGCAAGACCCACAGCCACATTCCTTGTAAAACAAGGTGTGAAGGAACATACATTTCCAGGTATGTCAGCACAGCACCTTCTTGTTGCTCCCAAATTGTCACAAAATCATGCATTTTGGATGAAAAGCTGCATCTGCCTGAAGAGAGCTCAGAGAGAGACCTAAACTACAGTACATGGGAGGCTTTTGAAAATTACACTTGCAGACAATTAGAAGTCACATTGTTTAGCTAAGTCGCATCCCATCACCATGAACAAGGCATTGGTTACTGCCTTAACTATATCAATTTTTAATTCCATTAGTGATATAAGTGAAAATTTCTTTATCAGCCTCTTCTCTCAAACCGTAGCAATGAAAACAGCACATTACCACCAGATTCAAAGTGACTGAACAGACAAGCTTCTTTCTCTGCTCTTTGGCAAAAAAATTCCACTTTCTAGCCTTAGAGAGACAGTAAACATCCTGACAATCTCCTGAAATGACACAAGGATGGACTAGACTGGTATTATGAATATCTATCTAAGAAAGATTTACTGAGGTGTGAGCTACACAAGCCAAATTAAAGATTTCACATCACTCCTTCTGTGCCTGACTGGGTGGAAAAAGAAAGAAGTGCCACATTTGGTTTCCTCTAACTTGTCCTTTAGGGCTAGAAGTTACTTTTACATCCCTGGAAGTTGAGCATCATCTTGAGGTGCTTGACCACAGACATGCGAAGTTTGCAAAAAGAAATGTGGATGTCAAAAGCCAGCCTGTCTCCTCCTCTTCCAGCCTTCTGCCTGCCCTTGTACAGCTCAGTCTTGCCAACACTGATGCATGGGGAGCCTGAAACAATGCAGGTTTAAACACTTTGATGTAATTCGTTGCTTTTAAATCTCACTCGTTCATTAAGTAATACTCTTGTCCTTCTCCCCATCCCAGGAGTAAATTGAAAAGTTGGGGCAAAAGTGGGAGTGAGCAACAAGTGAAAGAATTTATTTAACTTTAACCCCCGATGTAGAAGTAGCAGTTTTAACTCCCTGAGCTATGTGAAATTAATTCCACAATAAGTGATGTAGAGCTAATTGCACAGGGATTGACAGCAGAGAGCTTGACAAGGGATCTGTGCAGGCACAGCATTCTGTGATGACCAAAACTTCCTCATTAGTCCTAAAAGCTTCCCCATTTACCTCCTGTTCTGCTCTCAGACTACAAACTCCTGGATTTTAGGAGTCTTAAGGGATTACTGCCTTCGGCTGGGTGCTGAAATGAATCCAGTGGTGTTTAGGTGGCAGCTGCCTGGCAGGATCTGTATGTGGGTTCAAGTGCTCTCTTGACTCTCAGTGAGAATTAAATGTCCAAAGGACATTTTAAAAATCCATTAGTGCCTAGTGGCACATTTAATTGTCTGGTTACCTCAATAAATCTCTGTGTAAATTAGAGGAAAATGATAATCAAATTCCTTAACATTTGCAAACTGCTTTACGACCAATAGGTGTACCAACTATTATTAGCCCAAAGGCAGAGCTGCTCTTATCACTGCTGCCAGTATCTAGGCTCGTTTTACTTGGCAGGATTTAAACCTAACGGCTCTTATCATAAAAAGAGAAAGAAAGTGTCATCAGAACTGATTGAACTACATATTGGCTACGTTGTGTTGTAATGGCTGTCAAAGATAAACACTGGGGTGGCTTATCTTGTTTCCTAATCGTCTTCAGGTGTAATGTCATTCATTTTGTTAACTCTCTCTTTGTATTTGAAGCCGGGGGAGACCACAAACTGAAAAATACGCATTCGGTCTATTTCTGCTTTCTATTGGTCTGTTTGTGGGAATAATCGTTTCAAACTCAGCGACCACAAAGGAGTTTATGTTCATACAAAACTTCCTGAGAAAGCACAGAGGGGACCTGCTGCCCTTCACTGATGAGCTGACAAGGTCTGCTGCTCACCCTGTGTTAGGTGTGGTCTTGCAGAAGCCAAGAGCTGCCCTTGCTTCTCCCAGGTCTCTGCAGGTTTATGGGAGCTTGTGCTGTAGATCTGCTTAATTTCAATCTCCCTTGGCTCTCAAATAAGGTGTTCCCTGGATCTTCCTTGTGTAGATAAGGAGAGACTCTGGCTGTTACAGAGGCAAGGTGTCCTCTAATCCATCAGCAGGGAGTGCAGGAGAAGGAGCTATTCCAGCTCTGCTGCATCTGTGATCATTGACTCCAAGGAACAAGCTGGGCCTGAATAGACAGCAGCAAAATTGATGTTAGAATAAAGCAAAGAATGAATTCTCTATTCTCCTAGCGCAAATTCATTGATTTTTAAAATGCTTCTTCTCCCCCAGAGCACTGCTGCTTCGGGATAGTTTCTAAACTTGTCCTAACAGTACAAAAGAAACTCACAGTGAGTTTTACCCTAATAATAACCCCATGAAGGGAGGAAGTAATATTAGTTTTCTCAGTTTATAAATAGGGGACTGGGACTCAAAAAGGAGGATGTGTCTTATCTATTTATATGCATTTAGGCATTTGGTCTAAGCCAGTTGTCTGGTCTCCCTCTGTAGCTGATGGAGGAAGGTAGGCAATTCCAGATTCAAATATCCCAGTTCTTCTTAGCCATTTAATTTAGCAGTGGAAGAGTTGGCCTATGCCTAATCCCCATTGGGATCCTGAGCTAGGTGGAGAAGGACTTTGGTCTTCTGACTGTGTGGGAGTTCTCAGAGTTTGCCTAAAATATTCTAATAGGATCACAGCCCTCACAAAATGCTGCTTTAGCTGCTTTGCTTTGCAAACCCAGCCAGTGGTGTATGATCTCCCTTTCTTAATAGCCCACTGGTTTGAACAGTCATTTAGGAAGTGAAATCTCACAGTTCAGCCCTGAGAGAGCCTGGCTTTATCCCTTCTAGAAGCATGACCTAGATACCTCCACTGTTCTGCTGGGGAGAGATGTGCTACCACATCAGTCACAAACAAATTTGAGAGTGGTGGAGGAGGCCTTGGGGTGACCAAGATGAGACACTCCTGAATTTGCATTGACAGAAGNAGAAGAGAAGAGAAGAGAAGAGAAGAGAAGAGAAGAGAAGAGAAGAGAAGAGAAGAGAAGAGAAGAGAAGAGAAGAGAAGAGAAGAGAAGAGAAGAGAAGAGAAGAGAAGAGAAGAGACAAAAGAAATTAAAGAAAGGAAAAATAAAATAAAGAGGAAAAGAAAAGAAATCTTTAGCTATTTAATAGAAGGTCATATAAAGAAAAGAATTGTAACTGGACTGATAACCGTGTCCCTTAAATTAATACTGAATAATTGGAAATGATAATTTGCAAGTGACATTTCCTGCATGGTTAACCATGGTATAGGCTTTATTGTTATATTGTTAGAAATGAATAAGTTGCTGCACAACTGCTAATAGCATTTGTAGCTATTGAAGATAAAGCAACAGTAAGGGGTAATCAAACCACATTCTACCAAGTATAAAATGACTGTAAAATGACATCTGTAAATCAAAGCTTAATTAGCCTGATTTAATTGCAAGAACTGGCCAGCCTGCTTCCCTCAGGCGAGCTGATGGCACAGTCAGATGGGATGTCCTGGATGTAGTCAGGGTATAAGGCTGCTGCTGTCCCCAAGGAAAGGCTTCTTGCACCTTCTCACCTGCTGGGTCATTGCTCTCTTACCCTGGTTTCTGCCCATTAAAAAGCTTGTCTGAGAAAAAAAAAAAAAAA
>VYXD01012677.1:165512-223618 GCA_013397195.1 Hylia prasina
AAAAATTAGGCCATGCCAGGATATTTTGGAAGAGTTCCTTGGTACAGATCAGGAGCCCCCCCTGATCTGGAGGTCTGTGTGTGAAATGTGGGAATGTTGTTTTGGTTTGGATGCTGTAGGTGTGGAGGGGACACAGAGGGAAAGCACTGGAAGGATTGGAGATGTGGGGAAAATGCCTGATGGTGTGAGAAATGAAGAACTCTATTTATTTAGCCTGTATGAAAGAGGAGTGAGAAATGCTTTGATTACACTGCATAATAAAGAAAACGCCACATGTGAAAGGGCAGTTTAATTTGTCAGAAAGCAGATAACAAGAATCATGGATATGAAAGCTAGACGTGTTCAACTCAGAAAGAAGGCACATATCTTTTTACAATGAGGCTGATTAAGAAACTACAGAAAGGAATGATGGAGTTTCCATTTCCTGATGCATGCTGCTTAATTTAAATTGAGTCACCTTCCAGGTAGAATTGTGCTAGTCCAACACAAGTAACAGCTTAGATACAGGCCTAACAGTATGAGATGGAACAGGAAGTCAAATCAGATGGTTTACTTTTTAGTAATGACTTTAAAACATAAGAATTAGATAACACTGTCCTGTGGTACTGCAAAAGCTGGTATAAACCCATTTCCTCTCATCTCATCTCATCTCATCTCATCTCATCTCATCTCGTCTCGTCTCGTCTCGTCTCATCTCTTCATTGTGCATTACACTTTTAATCTAGGATAAAAATATATGATTCCAGTTGGCAGTCCAGGTTTCTCTCCCCTATTTTACAGCTATACAACTGAGAGTGTTGTTACTGTTATCACCATTAAGGCTTAAGCATATATTTAATGTGCACTTAAACATTTTTTTCAACTTGCAGCCTTAATCATTGCAGTGTAATAAGAACCAAATCATTACAGAGCAACAGATTAGTTCTCAGAGCTCCTGCACCTTAGGCAGTGTTACCATTAATTCATATAAATGAGGCAGCACTGGGCCTGGTAGGTGTTTGGAAGGGAGACCTCCAGTGCAAATGTATGTTGCTTAAAATAACTTCTGTTGAGGTTACCCATGTAGCTACTAAACAAGTGCATTGCACTGAGGAATGGGGACAGACAGGAAGCTAAAAAGAAAGTAGAAGGACAGAAACATAATAGGTGCTATTGGAACTGACATAGGAAGAACGTGGGAAGTGAATGAAGGCATGCAAGGAAGCCATGAAATCACAGAATGTCTTGGGTTGGAAGGGATCTTGAAGGTGATGAAGTTCCAACCACCCCATCATGGGCAAGGATGATGAAGATGATGATGAAGTTGTTCAGGACCCCAAAATACATGAGATATAATCAAACCCCAATCTGGATTATTTTCACAGCTATCCAGAAAAGCCTCTAACCTTTACCATCAGGCACAGACTAACTGGGTTGTGGCATAAAGGGTACATTTAGTATCAGAGGGATATCAGATATTAGGAGGAAATTCTTTATTGTAACAGTGGCACAGGTTGCTCAGACTGGCTGTGGATTTCCCAGCCCTGGAAGAATTCAAGGCTGGGCTGGATGGGGCTCTGAGAAACCTGGTCTAGTGGAAGGTGTCCCTGCTCATGACAGGAACCTTGGAACCAGATGAACTCCAAGTTCCTTTCCAACTCAAATCATTCTGTATTCATACTTCTACTATCAGCCTGGGAAAACAACTTGCTACCAAATTGCTAAATGCAGATTTTAATAAGATTAATTAAAAAAAATACCTTTGCCTAAAGAAAGAAAAAGATAGATCTCTGGATTTTGTTTCCTAGTACATTATAAAGTGCAAATATTGCTCAAATCTTAGTTTAATTTGGATTTCTATGAAGTTTTCCTTTTGTGCAGCTTCCCTGGCGTCACTCATTCATTCTGTTTTACTTTCAAGCTACTCTTACTTAAACTTTAGAGGATTTGGTAACTTGGTATCTCTGCTTCTCTGTCAAATATGGTTTGAAATTGGCCTAAATCCATAAGTTCTCACTGTAGACAGGTAGCAAGATACAAGGCATAGATAATGTCATCTCTTCACTTTGTCCCCTAAGGAGACCATATTAAAAAATGATTGGCCATTTATCAAGGATAACAATACAAACCATAATTAAAGACAGTAAAATTATTGGAAGGCATATTAAACCTTGTACTTCAAAGCTTAAGCACAACTCTAGCTTTTACAGAGAATTATAGCTCTATATTAGAGGAAATTATTTCTGGGTCACTTCACATTCATTACCAAAAAGAAAAAAAAGTTTTTTAAAAAATAAATTATTTTTCTTCCTGTTCTTTTTTGTTTGTTTGTTTGTTTGTTTGTTTTGTTTTGTTTTTCCTCCTAACTAGGATGACTTGACCAGAGTTTATAGTAACCATAATTTCCCAAAATTGTCTGGGGAACCTAAACTTGTTCTTTCGTGTAGCTAAAAGATTTAATACAGAACAATTTCTTCTACCTTTCACTGCGAAGGGAAGCAAGTCAGAGAGTCACAAAATATTTAAATGATTTCTGCTGTGAAGATTTATTTCTTCTTTATGGTGCCCTCATCTTCTGATTCAGGATTTAGCTGGAGAGGGGAACTGGGCTGGATGGATTGGCCCAGGCAGGTCATTTATAGGACACCATAGTCTGGAGACCTTTCTTATCTACAATAACTAATATTGTGTTTCATATGGATGTGACTGTTCTCCTCAACTGGCTGTAAGAGGAGTGAGGACCTGACAGCTTGGAGGGGGGCTGGTCTGAATTTCTCATTAATCTCTTGATCTTACACTCCTTGAGAGCTGAGAAACTGAAATGACCACCCCATAAAGGACCAGTGCAAGTATGAGTTTATGTGCCTACAAACTGAGGTAAAATCCTACCAGGTTAGGGTTAGGCTGGAAGGAAAATTCCTGCTGCTGAGGCAACATCTATTTGTCAGTCTGCCAACTTCTCCTGAGATTAAGGCTCCTGTGACAACTGTTTACTTACTTGCAAATTGCATTTGATTTAATGATTTTAGTTGGAAATAACTGTGACTGGACCAAGATGCAGGGTACCTGCCCCAAGCCCTCACTCTGGAATGCTCATATGTGGTGTCTAGAGCCAGAGGATGAACCATCAAATGCTGGAATGAACCCTTCTTCCATGTATCTTTCCCAGGGTTTTGTACTGAGTTTATGGGGTAAATTTGTGTATGAAAAGTAAGACTCACATGTGCCTAGCATGAGGAGAATCATATTCCAGGCAAAAATGATATATATATTTACATAAAAAACAGTCAAATTGACCTGAATTCAGGAACATTATGTGGACACTTCTTGATGTGCATTTTCTCTCTTTTTCTCCATCCCTTAAAAAAAAGGGAAATTGTAAACAACAACAACAACAACAATTTAGAGAAAGATCCAATGAATAACAAGAAAAACCAGGAGATCTGTTCTGCAGTCTGCACTTTCTCCTCACCCATCCAGGCAGCACATTTGCCACTGAAGTCTCCAAAAGAGGATTTTGCAGCTCTAACCATGTCTGACAAAGACACCACCACCTCCACCCACCCCTTTCATAACAGGCCAAGTGTGAACTGACTGTTTACTTCACTCAGATGTTTCACCTCAGTGAAAAGATGAAGCAAAAATTATTGCAACATGTTTGGATGCTGGTAGGTCAGTGGCTCATGTAGTGGCAATATTTCCTCCCAGCTACCCGCTGCTCCTGTGCTGCTACAAATATGCATGACAAAAATGTTACAAAATTGTTGCAGAAGTGGCATGAAAGCCATTATTTAAGAAAAACCATGAGGCAATTCTTCTGCAGGAAAATGGATAACATAGAATTTTATAATGGTCTGGGTTAGAAGGGACCTTGAAAGTCATCCAGTTCCAACCCCTGCTATTGGAAGGGACAACTTCCACTATCCCAGACTGCACCAAGCTTTGTCCAACCTGGCCTTAAATGCTTCCAGGGATTCAGCCACTGTTCCTCTGGGCAACCTGTGCCAGTGCTTCACCACACTGAGTAAAATATTTCTTCCTAACACCAAATCTGAACCCACTATATGCGGGAATACGCACCAGGTGCACTCCTGCTGGTCAGAAGTATATGCACAGAAATCAATATGTTATTCTCAAAAAGGGAGGAAGAATTTCTTCAGTAGAGGAAAACAATTCCTTAATTATAATTGAGCAGACCACCAGTAATCCCAGTAAATTCCTTCCTTGGCATTAGTGATCCTGTATTGACTGATTCCAGCAGAGAATTTGGTGGACGCTATGACCAGATCATATTACGGTAAACACAGCTCAGAGCATCTTCATGCAAAGCTGGAATATAACTGAGCAAAATTGCCAAAAGGAATTGCTTGAAGCAGGATGTGATTTTGTTTGACAAGAACCACATAGTTTTACAATGGAGGAGTTCAGGGTGTGGTTCTACAGGACTGCCACTGATACATAACCAAATCCCTGAGCTGAGGGATGCTGGAGCCATCTCATCAAGCTTTCTGTTACACTTTGGCCTACTGCCATTTCCAAAGAGCAGGGACAATGGGGAGGCATTTTGCTTACTCATATTCCATGGATATAGAAGGCCTTAATCTTCACTGTTAAACTAGAATAAAAACAAATGAAACAAACAAAAAGCAAACATGAATTTCTATTTTCTTTTGAGGGTGAAAGACAACAGGAAAACTGGTTTTGCTTCAGTTCTCAGTATTTGAAATCCAGTGGGACCTTTTGGTACAAAAGCTCAATTTGGACTTGATGGGAGCCCAGTTTACTAGTTTAAGTCACTGTTGGCTAATACAGCTTGAAGCTGTTCCACAATAAAGCACAACATTCAGCGGTGAGTTTTATCACTGGGACTCATCTGACCTTTCCCAGGTAAGCTGGAATTGCTTAACACCGTGGCTACCCCAAAACTAATAGAACCTTTCAGCTTGGCTTAAGCTATCACTTCACTTCCCTGACATCAATTTCTAAAATAAAATAGAAGGCTAATTGGTAAATCAGGCAAGTACTTTTTTCCTACCCCCCTGAGATATAATGGTCAAATACATTTTCAAATCTATACTACCAACAATACAAAGGTACAACTTAAACACAGAAATAAAAGGGGAAGCTCACATGAGGAAGAAAGTTCAACAAGAATTTTCCAGGTCAAATTTATTGGCCTTGATGGGGACAGGTATTAATCACAGTCACCAAGCTTAAGGTAGAGTGGCCAGTTTTAATCAGCATGGTTGAAAACTCTCGGGAAGAAATGGATATGCAGGAAACAATTTCCTTCCAGGGCTTCTGGCACCCCAAAACCATTTTTACCTCAACATATCATGCTACTGTACTGAAATACTCTCAGAAAAATGCAAGACCACATAGGCTGACTATAGTATGAATTCTTCAAAAACTACCGGGCACGAGGTTTTGAAACTGAAGATAGACATTAACAGGATGCTTAGCATATTATGGGTTGGATTTTGAGATGTGTAGTGAAGTAAAGCAGGAGGAATGACAGGGGCTGAGCAACTGATCCAAGTGGTTGAAGGGCTGAACCATACCCACTGATTGCTCTTTAGCAAGAGGATTTTGGATGAGGAGCAGCAGATGATGTGAATGACGGGTATGAAAAAGGCTCTTCAAGTTATCTGAGGAAACTCAGATTAAAAAAAGGTGAAGGAGTGATGAAACTAGTCAGACTCATAAGGTCAAATCTTTGCTGAATGCCCCAAAGACAAAAATTCAGCCCAAACTATAGAAGATGCATCACAGCCCAGACTGTAACATGTTTCAACAGCCAATCTGAATATGTGGACACTATCAAGAAGAGCAAAGAAAAGAAGGAAACATTAAAGTGTGAGGGTTTCGGTACTGCAGTTCTGACTGTGAGGCGCAGTCCCATACTCTTGCTTTCTGCACTAAACACAGATGAAAAATGGAGAGTTCCTACCACAAACCACTTCTAATCTCAGAATAAGGCACAACTATCCTCTAATCACCACCCACAGCATGTGAGGTGGGGAACCTCCTGCTAGTGTTAGAGAGGAGCACCCCTTGGCAGCGCCGACACCGCTCGCCTGCTCAACATCCCTGTCAAAGCCACCCTGCTGCAGGAAAAGAAGGAGCCAGGAGCCTCCAGGAGAATGTGTGATCACTCCCTGACCAAGGCTGGAGCAGCTCTGCAGGAGCAGTCCTTGGGCACAATCCCCAGGAGTGCTCCACGTGAGGCTTCCTCCAGAGCTTGGCCAGCACGCAGGAATCTGGTGTTTAGAAAGCCATTTTCCTGTCCGTATAAACAACTCAACCACAATAGCCCAATTCCTGGCTCCGAGGCCTCATTTAAATGTTGGTCAGTTGAGGCCCACAATTAACATTTAATTAGTAAACTCATTACAAAGGCAGGAAGTCTCAGACTTTCCCTTCATTCTCTTTCAGGCCTCTGAAGGGAAGGACCAGGCCCGTCTTTGGCTTTCGATTCAGCAGACGAGTGTTTTTTTGGTGTTTTTTTTTTTTTTTGTTCCCTCTCTCAATTTCCCTTTGCTTGCAGAACAGTTGCTTTCCCTGAAGCAGACAGGCATGACCTGAATACGATGAATGTTTGGCTGGAAATAATCTACTTAACATAAATATTTCCATCTAAATTTTACCCTGGATGGCTTCCTTAGCGTTCCCAGAGGACTGAAGGAAAAGTGGTTTTTCAGGGATGAGGTGGTGAGGAGCGTGGTCACCTGCACTCACCAGCCTTTGTGGTAGAAGAACTGCCAAAAAATCTGATTTTGTGTGTGATGCTGGAAAGTTATGTCTATTCTCTGTGATTACCAGGACAAAAATGACCTCTTAACAATTAGAAGGGGAAATGGTGATGGTTAAAATCAAGAGAAAGCACTAATCTGGAGGATGGAGCAGACCATGACTGTGGTGAAGCTCTTTGCTGGAAATACGTGATGGAATTGGCATAGTGGCTTTTTTTCCCAGCATGGCAGGGGGATTTGGAGTTCACACTGTGGGTTATGTTACATATAGGCATTGTTCATCCATCCAGAGAACACAGAACCTCACCTTTGGTCACCTAGTTGCTTTTCATGTGATTATTCAGGGAATATGAATTACAAGTAGAGCTTGTTTTTAAACAATGCTAAAAAAATCTGAACTTGCTGATTTGGAGTATGACAAGATAGACCGTCACACTAATTATGGAAATTTATTCACCTGATCACACCCTGGAGTAGAGAGAAAAGTAAAGGTGTGAACAAAACACAAATAATAATTGCAAATCAGGTTTCAAAAAATATTTTCTTTTTTTTTCCCCTGGTATATATTTTCCATTGCAGCACACAGTAGAGTTTAAAAAGTCTGTCAGCTGGCATGATGTATTTTTCCACTTGCAGTTTTGAGATTTTCTCAAAGTAAACTTTGCTGTTCTCTCTAAAGAGAAAGCTGTAGTGCTCCTGTACCACCACTCATAATTGTTGGATCCTTTTGCAAAGACAGACTGTGGAGAGCAGTGAGGTTGTTTGAGTTGTCTATCTTACCTCTCTTTGTCTGCCTTTTGTCAGACATGAAGAGATTGCAAGAATTTATTATTTCATAATATGAATGTCTGAAATTATAATCATCCCTTTCTTGCTGGGATCTGGCCATCCAAAAATCAATTTGGCTTTGGATTCATTGCTTTATTCAATTTTGTATCTTTAATTCATTGTTTGGCCAACATTACACCTTCAGCATGTTTTCCTCTTGTGTTCACAGAATTAGAAAGAGACAACTTTTAGTGATTTATGGGAGTGCTTAGCCCTGGTTTGTTTTGGTTTAGTACAAACATTAAAAAAAACATTTATTGTCAGGCAAATAACTTCTGTGTGCTGAACAGGGGCTTGAAAAAATATTTTCCTTAAAGACCTTTCACAGGTCTCTGAGTATGGACAAGGTTTTTTGCTAGGTATTTAGGTCAATATTTAGCAGAATTTTGTTGGAACATCCTGTTTCCTCTACATCTCTTCTGCAGAGAGAGATAAGCCACTGCAATCCTTTATCCAGGGCACTTACCCCATCATCCACACCAATTCCACTCACTTTGTTGGATCATGGGGTGAGCAGAGCCACAACTGTGACTCCTTTCTTCACACCTTCGGCTGATGCTTTGAAATTTACTCTGAGCAGTAGTTCTGAAAGTTATCCAAGGGCTTTGGAGACAGAATGGGTGAACCTTACATGCCCTTATTAAGATAACAATAAACATGGGAGCTACCTGACCAAAAGTGCTCATCTATAAAGTAGAGATCCAAACCTGAGCAAATCACCTTGTTAGTATATGGGAAAAAACCCAGTTGGGATTGCAGAGAGCAGGGTGTGATTTTTCTTCTTCAAAAGTGGAGAAATCAGATGATTTCCTCCAACGATTAGATGTTACTGTGATGGCATCCTAGACATTCACTTGGGGGTAGGCTCCTGTCCCAGTCATCTCAGCACAGATGAGATGTGTTCATCCCACATGGCACTTACCTGAATGCATGTAATTTTGTCATTTCTCTGTTGTACATTATTTTTGTGCTTGTTCAGGACTTAGCAACAAAAATAATCACCACACAGACAGCTCCTAACCAGAAGAACTTAGAGTTGAAAGGACCAATGTAAGCAGAGGAAACCCCAATCAATTTTCTGTTAAGCAGAACTAGAACCATGTGGAACTCTGACATTTACCAGTACAATAGATAAAAACTTTTTTTCCCTTTGTATTATTTTTTATTTAATTGTCTCCATTTTGGACTGATGGTTTTCTTTCAGAACTTCCCTGTAAGGGGCATCCTGTCCCAAAGAGCTCTCTGTGAATACTGGACCATCCTTTTTGATGTGGTGTGAAATCCGGACTTGTCTCAACCACTGCCATGTGCTGGTGTTTGAACAGACAGAGAGAAGAGCTCAGCTTTCCAGATCTAAAAATAAAACCAGACATATCCCCCTCTGAGGTGTTTGGATAATCCAAATCTTCATGCAACAGCCCTGCACTGCCTGGAGATCCATCTACATTCTGTAAGACAACATTTTTCCCAGAGTTTTGGTATGTCTACTGTGCAATATGGAAGCTCAAAGTAAAGAGGTAAAAATGAGGTGTGGAAGAATGATCTGGCTTGTGGATGGTATCCCTGAGAGATGTTGCCACTGTACATTAAAGGTAAAAATCCATCAAAAATAAATTTTCTCTTAAATAAAAGAATGCTGGTACCAGATGATGAGCTAGTAGGCTGCGCCAGTTGTTTTATAAAACACCTGATTCCCTGAAACAGTAAATGACTGGCCCCATAATACAAACACTGTGAGTAAAAGCATGGTCTTAGTTGTATCAGTTCACTTTTCTTTTACTATTTTTTTAAAAATTAAAATTAAAATCAGGAATAGAAATAAAACAGACCAGAGTTCGTGACCTGTTCAGGAATGCAATTAGCCCATAAAAATCATGACTGGGATTTGTTGCAAGGTAGAAACATGAACTCTTAAAATAAAGTTGTCCCTCTGCAAAGTACCAAGCGATGGGGAAGAACAAAATAAGGGAGAGATGAACGGTTTTTATTTTAACCCCACTTTGCTCCCTCCTTAGCCAGAAAAAGCTGTAAAAGAAAAGACCCATCACCTCCTGTAGTCAAGTTTCACAGCAAACAAGAAGTCCTGAGCAGCTCTGTGATTACTTTTATCTCTGTAAGACTAATCCCATGATAAACCTCTTGTTTCCTATACTTGATGTACCACTATTTTACTAGTCCTGAATGCATCAAGCACATTGTGGATGGCTCACTACGAACAAACAGAACCTGACAGTTTCCTTCCTTAAAATAAACAGAAGTGGTACTTAGACACAGTTCAAAGAGTTTAGCACTC
The DNA here is from genome assembly GCA_013397195.1 of Hylia prasina. Classification (NCBI taxonomy): domain Eukaryota; kingdom Metazoa; phylum Chordata; class Aves; order Passeriformes; family Sylviidae; genus Hylia; species Hylia prasina. The sequence goes on from VYXD01012677.1 coordinate 175,365, forward strand.
CCAGAATGGCTATTATTACCCTTTAGGTGGGCAAGTAGACCCAGTTTTTCATTCTAGTGAAGGCAGCTTTTTAAAATTTTGTTCCCTCCCTATTTTTTTACTGGCAGTAAAATGATGATATAGTTACAAAGCCTGCTTTTTTACAGTCCTCTGCTTCCACTTTCCATGCCAAGTGATCTATGTGTTTACACCACTGATTGTTTACTTCCACCTCCTTTTCTGAGAAAAAGTTGTGCCATTTGGACTTCTCAGAAAGCATTTTAGCAAAGGCAGCACCGTACTGGGCTGTTGACCAACAGCAGGAGAGACTGTATTTTAAAAATAACATTACAGTTCCTTCTCTGAGGCCTTTGAGCCGAAGATTTGGAGCCTTAACAGTTACCAGTCTACAAGGTAAAATTTGCACTTTTATGCACTTCTTCGCATAAAAGAAGTGCAAATTAATATGCAATTACTGTTCTGAATGAAACTATTACTTGGAAATTCCTTCATCATTAGGGTCTGTGCTCATCCTGTGTGAGTGTAAAGAATTGCCCAGAGTGTCTAGGACTTCCAGATTATACAGCAAGAGGATGGGTAGAAAGGGATTTATACTCTCTAGTAATAAATATCGACGTTTTGATGGGCCTACTGAAACAAGCCCAGTGAAAGGTCAGGACCACACGGCATAAGAGAATCTGAGGGTCCTGGGTTGGCTCAGGGTTTTAAGATGAAAAAATTCAAGATCACTTATGAGCTTGGGAATTGCAATGAGGGGTGTAGAAAAGACTGAATCAAACTCTTCTCAGTATGCACAGCAACAGTACTAAGGTGACAGGAGAGTCAGATATTGTGGACATTCTTTTTTCATCTTGTGGGTGGTCAAACAGTGGGAAGGAGACCTGGGAAGTCACCATCCTTGGGAATATCCAAAATTCAACCAGATAGAACACAAAGCGATTTGATCTAACTTCGAGGATGGCCCTGCTTGGAGTGAGGGGCTGTATCATGTGATCTCCAGACTTCCTTAAACTCAAGCATCTTCCCAGTAAGAAAGTAAAGAAAAAGTAGAATTTTCCAGTGGTTATTTGGACCTCTCCCTCAAGCAGTCAATATCCTAAACACCTGAATAAAGGCAGGGACTAATATCTGTATCTTGTGTACCTTGTGTACCTAATACACTATTAATGCTGTGCAGCTCCAATCATGTGTGATTGAATTTTCTCTGGAAATGTTTTTTTTTTATTGCCATGTTTTGTATGAAAAATATCTTTCTGTGTCAAAAAAGGAAGGGAACGTTGAAAACTTAATTTCTTGGGTAGATGGAATGTTTTCAGAGTTTGTGGGGCTAACTGGAAGGTTTTCAAGTTCATGACAAAAATTTCCTGGTTTTCCACAGTGCATACCTCTTCTAAAAAAAAAAATCATGCAAGTCTGTGATTGTCAGTTTAGAATCACAGAATTATTTAGTTTAGAAAAGACCCTTAAAATCACTGAGTCCATCATTAACCCAGCACTGCCAATGCCACCACTAACCCATGTCCCCAAGTGTCACATCCACATATCTTTCACATAGCTCCAGGGTTGGAGACTCTACCACTTTTCTGACCTGTAGTGATGGCCTAGAGAAAAATATTTTGCTTCAATGTGAAGAGCTTACCAAGAACTCTCTGTAAAGAGGCCTGTTCATTTTGAGCTTATAAATGCCAAATTAACCCCATAGACCCCTACTGAAAATGCTCCAGAAAGGTCAGAGGTTTAGAGGCGAGTAAAAAAGGTAAGGTTCAGGGCTGGAATTCACAATATGCTTGAAGGAGGAATGGAATGTTTGGTGGTGCTGCTGGATTTGTCACATGTAGGAACAGGGTGATGTGTGGCTGCTGCAGGTGTTTTTTTTAACAAACCCGTGCAGTCGCTATTCTTGGTTTAGATTTTCAAGAAATGTTGCTGTGTTAGTGTTCTTGGTTAGAAGGTGTGAGCAAGCCCAACACAAGCAAAAATCCCAAGTCTAACCATGTGCAGAAATGATCTCCCTTCCTCTGCCCTCGCTGTTACCATGGTTTAATGGTATCTCCAGTGTGTGAGGAGCATTGTGTCAGGTTTAGTGACACAGGGGACAAAACCAGGGAAGAGCTGTACTGGGAAACCTCAGCTCCCAACAAGCTTCCTCTGCACTGGGGTTCCACTGGCAGCAGACCTATGGGAAGCTCCTCTGTGGCCTTTCCCTGGGGCAGAAACTCCCTGGCATTATTCATTTTGGCACACACTGAGGGGATATCACTTTATGCAATACCTATCTGCCACTGCATGGAACAAAAAGAATGACAGGAATGAATGTATAAACCTTATGTTTCAAATATGATACTTGACAGGACTGTCTCTACCAGTTCGTCAGTGCCAACAATGATTCGACTGTATAAATCAGCTTTGATTTTTCCCAGGTTGCCAAGGCTGGAATAACCTGTAACACTGATTAAGTTGTGGGTGTTTTAAAGCCCTCCTAATGTATTCAGGGAGAGGTAACCATCCCCTTTTTATAGCTGGGTAAACTGAGGCACAGGGAGGGGATGCTAACCAAGAGTTACAGTGTCCCAGCCTGAGAGAGAAGCCAGCTCTCCTGACTGCTCAGTGCTTGCCTTTTAACCACTAGACCATGAATCCTGTTTGCTTTGTTTCCTTGGGTTTTGGGCATGTTTGTTTTCCCCTTTCATGTACCTAATGATGCTGGTCCACAGCAGGCAGTGGACAGCTGACGGATTACAGGGAGGGCCTGGCTGGAACTGGGATCAGGATGCTTCACCAGCTCCAGGGCTATTTAACCCTGCTCCTGTGGTGCTGGCCTGGGTCCCTCCCATGCTCATATAACATCCCTAGGGCAAGGACAACAACTGCCTAAATGGAAAAAGGAAACATTTCCTGTGTCTTTAACTACTTTTAGTGCAGTTTGGCACCTTCAAAGGAAGCAGTGTGCTTAGCTTAGTCAGCCAGCACATGGTGGGTCTTCAGAAACCTGTGATTTTGGTGGACAAATCAATCATATGCTCCCAACTGCACATTGGGAGCATAACTCAGCACTCCCACAGAGCTGGTGATGACTTGTGACCCCTCTGATACCCATGGGCCCAAACTGCAGAGCAAAGAGCTTTAAACAGGCCACCCTCCTCGGGCTGGTTTTCACTCTCACTTCACAGAACTTCATTTTAGACTCCCCCCATGTTGTTCATCACAATCTCTGTGCACAGGTACTGATGAATCATCTTTGCTTCTGTACTTCTCCATTTTTTTTGCTGAGGGCTCTGATTAGCAGGTCAGGGAAAACGAGAGACACAGAGAGACAGGGCCACCAGCGCAAATGCCTGAGGAGTCAGTTGCTCTTTCTCTACCTCACAGCATCTGCAAAGCTGTTAAACCACAATTCTGCCCAGTTTACTGGCAGAGACGACTGGCCTAAGCAAGTGAAGCAAAGTATTTTTGTGCAACTGCTTCAAGTATATCTGTAAGCACTGTGTTTTAGCTTTTTCCCCCAATTTCCCCCATTTTTCCAGCTGGATACTCAGGTCCTGCTTACAGTGTTAACATACCTGAAAACAAAACTGTAATAATTTTGTGTTCACAGGATGATGGCTGAGATAACATTTAAATCCTTATATGGGTTTTTCCTCCTTTTTTTGTCTCATGCATTTCACAGCTGGCCATAATGCAGATTTGACTTCACTAATAGTGCAGTTCAAAAATGCCTTAAAAGTAGTATTTAAATACATCTGTCCCAAGAAGAAACCTTAATATTTTTAAAATATCCCAGTAGTGCTTTCAGGACAGCAGAGGGTAATGGTTATTACTGGTGATTCCAGGATGTCTCCTATGGTACAAATTGATGTTCAAAATTCCACTGTGCTAATTGTTGTCCAAAACCTACTCAAAGGTAGGTCCAGAAACTTGAGAAAAAAAAAATATATGTATTTTTCAACCCAGGCTGTGTAACAGTCTTGAACAGAGTGCTCTTTCCTTGGTGAACAGAACTTCCCTGCCATGAAGCATTGATCCCAAAGTTGGGGTCTCAGGCTTCCTGCAAAGCCGCCAGAGGAAAAAAAAAACCTCCTTCAACGCTTCCTTCACTGACTCAGCCCCTGTCCATTTGCTTTCCAAAATGCAGGCAGTGAGAGATACTGTGACTGTGCCACTTCAGGGGAATGAACTCCTCTCACATGTTTATTTATGAGGATATTGTCTATCAGGTATAAGGACCTGTAGCTGATGCTGTAGGACAAAAAATATCATAAAAACTGGATACAGACTAGGGAACACCTGAAATGCCAGTATTATCTCCAGTTGCCAGAGGCAAAGCACTTACTGGGATTATTCTCATATTATTTCACCATTAGAGTTTCTAATTAAAATGCAAGCCCTGACTTAGCTGGGCACTGCTAACATGCATTCTCCAATCAAGACAAGCTATGTTTTTAGTCTTAATGCATTAAGGAGGGTTTTGCTGTGCTTGCGTGAGCATTACCAAAGTCAGACAGATGCAAAAAGGGAGAAAAAAACCTATTTATGAGTGTCAGAGCACCTCCTTCATCTGCTCTGCCTCCTCCCAACGAAGCCATGCAGAAGTGGTGCGAAACATTTTCTCTCCTTTTCTCTTCCCATTTCTTGGGGAAGGGGGAGTCGGGTGGTTCTTGGTGGCAAGATTCATCATCCCGCAGGGTCAGGACCTGGGAATGAGGAATATCCTGGCGCGGGGCACGTGAACGAGCGCGCATGGGGAGTGTCACGGGGTGAGGACAGCGGTGCTGAGAGGACACCCCGTGAATGGCTGTGACAGATGTGCTGGGTGGCCCCGTGGCAGCCAGGGAGAGGCACGGGGCTCGTGGCTGCATCGGTGGTGTTCCACTCCTTTCACAGGCTCAAGAGGGAATTATGGTTTTGAAAGAATCGCAGCTTTTGCTGAAGCGCTGCGGGATGATGGGGAAGAACCCTCAGTCACCAGAAGAAGGTTTCTTCAGGCATTCCCTGTTCTGTCTCTTGCCAGGACTGTCTGGTGTCAGAGAGAACCATAGACAGCAAGCACCCTGCTCAAGTAAACCTACCTGGTTTTGTGTGACATGTTTTGTACAACCTTGTGACATTTTCCGCTGTGAATCTGAGTAAAATCCGGTAAGATATTAAGACCCGATTTTTTTGAAAACAATTATTCATTCAAACTCAGATGCTTTTGGAAGAAAAAAAAAACAAACCAAACCAAAAAACAAACAGCCAAACCAAAACAAGCCAGAAAATAATCCCCACCTTCAAAAAGCCAAACTGGTTTGCTTGAATTTCAAAATTTAAAAGAAAAACTTCCAAGAAACACCATTTTGATCTTTCTTTTTCAAAAGCTCTGTTAAAACAAAAGCGCTATTCAATTAAGCTGTTTAACCCCAGAAGTTCTTAAATACATTAACAATTTCTGAAAATGAATCCAGATCCTCCAAGGGACCCAAGTGTTTCTCTGCTTTTTAGGGGGAGAGAGATGCATCAGACTTCTGCCTAGCAGGGTTTCAGGGGTGTGTGCCTGTGGCAGGAGCACGTGTAAGTCACCCACTGAACATGTTTTGTGTACCCCATAATAATGCCCTGGTCACCAATCCATGTTTCCTGACCCACAGGGGAGCACTGTGCCTGTGGTGGAAATGCCTGTGGGTGGCAGGTGTGGGAGGAGGATGTTTCCAGCACAGGCTGAAGCCTCTGCTCTGCTCCAGAGCCCTCGACAGAAGGTGGGATGTGCCCAGGGGTTGTGTCTGGCAGTATCTGGTCCTGGGGCAGAAGAGAGATGCCAGGGTGACAACAAATGTGATGATCATCACCTAGAGGGTAAAATGGACCAGAGGATAAAAGAATTAAGCTCATGTGTGGTGTATGAGGCTTGGCAGGACCCATTCTGGGTAAGAAACCCCCAAAACTGATAGAAAATAATGTTTTCCAGAGCTAGGGATCTCATCCTTGTTTTCAGTGAGTAACTCTTGGTTTAGCTGCAAACTACTCCTCTTCTGCTCTCCTATGACACAAAGATGTGCCTGAAGCTTCTGCTTGTGATAACTTATTTTTTCATTTTTCTTTTCATATTTAAGAAAAAGCAGAAAAACTCCAATAAATATTTACCACATCTCAAAAAAACAGCACCAAACCACCAAACCAGTTTTTGAAATATGTAAGACAGCTCTAAAGCTGTGACTAAGAGAGGGTCAGGCTGCAGCCAGCTGCAGAAAGCACTGGTGGTGGGAGAGTCTGACAATGTGAGACTGGGGGTGGGAGCTGTGGTATAAGAGAAAGTAATTTTGTAAAGGCAGGGGACTCTTTACACCATCTCTCTCTCACTTCAGCCATTTTAGACAGTGAGAGACTCAATAAGTCTCTCGCTGTATACAATGGCTAAAGTTAACAGAGGGTACTCCAAAGGCTTGGTGCATGCAAACACTTTCCTTTCAATTACTCACCAAACTAGAAAGTGAGAAAGAGACACCAAGCCCATTTTTTCTTTATTCAGCAACTCTGCTGCACAATCCAACTTCCTTGAACCCCCTGCTCTGATGATCCCCTCCTGAATCTCTCATTTTGCTCATGTTAAATGTATGAAGAGCATGGTGTGAGCAGGAGTTTGAAATGGATGCTACTCCTGATGGATTATCCCTCACCTGGAGGATGTAGCATTTGGAAAGGGGAGGTTGAGCTGGAGCCAGGAGCTCTGTGCCCTCTCCTTTGCAGCTGGTGCTGAGTGATGGGGAGGAAATCCCTTAGCTGTGAAGATTGGCAGGGTTTATTAACTCATGCTCATGTGCACTGATGGCAGGAGACTTTCCCTTGCATGAGGCTGATTTCATCTGTGCACTCCCAGATTTGCCATCCAGGTAAGCTCTTTCCATGTAAAAGAGAAGTTCCAGTCAAAACCCGGGCTGTGAACACAGCTGGGATGCACAGGTGTGGGTTTACAAGGAGAGAGGAAAGAAAAGGGCTTTAACTCCCTCATTAGCCTCCACCTCCTTTCCTTTATGGCCAAAGGTCTTGTGCTCCCAGTCTGGGTCCTCAGCTGTGCTGTGGGGAGAAAGAGACTGCAGCAAGCAAGGGGACAAGTCCAGTGCACGATGTGGAATGTAGGAAGGGAGGGGTTCAGCCCCCTCCACTGGCACTTGGGCTCCTTCTCTCCTTGTGTATCCAAAACACCAAGGTCTGACCTATCCCAAACCCCACTCCCCAAAATATTTCTTTTTGCGGCTCCTGGCTGGGATATTGGCTGTTTTTCCCATAGTCTCCCAAGCAGCCCTTCTCTCCATCTCCTGGAGGTAACTGCTGCTGTCATGCTCCTGGCTCAGCATTCCACCTTCTCTGTTGCAACATCTCATCAACTTCTCCACTCGACATCCCTGTTGCCAGAAGCAACCAACACTATGCTGCCAACATTTGGGGTCCAGCGTTAGAAGGGGAACTTTTGCCATACCTATTTTTCTTTTCCTTTTCTGACATGTCCTGGGTGACATCTCTTTTCTTGCCACCCCACAGTATTCATGTCAGCTTTTAAAAGTTAATATCTGTGGCTTCACACGAATTTAACTATTTTTACTTTTATTTTGTCTTTGACTTTACTGACTGTTTTTTGTTCCTGCATGGCTTTGCATTGAAACTGTGCTGTGCTGCACCTCATAATGTCTAAGGATTGGATTTATTTAATTGTAATTCCTTGGAAAAATGCCTTTTGGCATGTGGAATCAATTTGGGGGACAAGATGAAGACTGGACCTCTTCCTCCACTAAAGAAAACTGGCTGTAGGTAATGCCTGTTAAACGAGCAAGGGATTCCTGCCTCCTTACACAGCTATTCCCATGGAAGGAGTATTTAATATAGACATCTTGCTGTCATGGGAAAGGGCACCAGGACCTCAGGAGCTGCAGGCCCAACCCTTGCCACTGTTCAGGATGCTGCATTTCCTCCTGAGGCCTCTCAGGCTGACCCCAGTGGCCCTGACTACTGCAGGTGACTCAAAGCACAGACAAGGCTGAGCTGGGCAAGGGAAGGTGTTTGTGTTTGTCTTTCCTCTTCCTTACTCTCATGTGTAAAAAACACATTGGGAGTGCACATCAGGCTGATTTGGGCGCTGTTCATCTCTGGCTTTGCCAGAGCAGCACCAAAAGGGAGTTTCTTCTATGTTTTAGTTGTTTTACTTCACATCAAAAATTGTCCTTGTTCTGTCTCCTGTGTACACAAGAAATTTTGTCATGTTAGCTAAAAGTATGGGGTAGAAAAAAAAAAAGGAAAAAAATTCTGTAAAATGCATTAGTTTCTTTGGCTAACCATGTCACTGAAAAATGTGCTGCTGATTTTTTTTTTCCACAGTGATTTTTGGGTTATGATGGAGTTGGTTCACAGTACTAAGCTCCAGAGTTGTGGTTAATTAGTAGCCAGTTTAGGAAATTATGTTATCATTACCTCATCATTTCTTAGCTTAGCAGCTTTCCTTGTCTTCCACCTCCCTCCTTTCTCCACCCCCTCCAGCCTTCCTTGTTCAGGGATATTATTTTTCTTAATGACATCTCTGTCACATATGCAGACTTAAATTTCCTAAGCACACCTCAGCATTCCAGGCCTCCAGGAGCTTGAAAATGCACATGAATTTTTTTTTTTTTTTCCTGCACCGAGGCTGTACACAGCAAACCAAACCCAAACAAAAAAAATGCACTGCTTTTTGCTTCCCCCTCACCATGCTGGTTTTACTCTGGCTATTGGCCCTAAAGTTCCATCTCAGGCACCCAGTGTGGTGCTGGGCTGACCTCCCTGTGCCCTGTGTTTGTTGATGATGAGCATGATTGCTTCCACCCTCTGCCATCCTCCCCCACGTGAAAAGCAAAGGGCAAAACAAACAGCAGGAAGAAGCAAAACAACCAGGTCCCCTCAACAAGTGGTGGCAATGTGCAAAATTAAAAATAAAAACCATGGAGGGGGAGATAAACCCCACAACTTAAAAGGGTGTTTTCTAGTGGCCTACTTTGAAATCAGACATTTGTTAATAATGGCAGAGGGGGAAGGGGAGTGGGAGTGCCGGGATGGAGACCTTGGTTTCCTGGTCTCTGTACAACTCTGTACTCAGCCAGGCTTTGGATTTGCACAGTGTCTCAGGAAGAAAACCCAGGGTCGACACATGAAAGAAACACTCATCTACCAAATTTTGGCCCAGAATAACTTTAAGGTGGTGTTTTGTTATTCTCTTTCCATTGATCTATCAGTTATAGGGTCATTTTAGCAGTTTGTCCTGAATGTGATCGAGGTCAGTGTTGTCACATACAGGGGGACCTGGCCACTTTGGGGAAGGATAGCTGATGTGGAAACCTCTGGAAAACAAAGGTCTGGCCTGCAAAATCCTGAGCTGAGGCTCTAAAGCATCTTATTGGCGTGGCAACATGCACATTCTCTGTAACTGAGAATTTAGAAACACCTGTATCAACCACCTACCACTTGATTGCTCTTGGTGTGCACAATATAAGCATTTCACCAAATTGTTCTCTTCCTTTTTTACCTTGGCTGTTTTTTTTTTTTTCAATTCCCTCTGTCTTGGTCTCTCATGCTACACAAGGAGAATGCCTGGGTAGATTCACAAAATCACCAATTAATTGCGTTGTCTCCTCTAAGAGGGTCTAAGCATGGACTGTGACCACCAAGATTTACCTCACATATTTGTCTCCACTGATTTCTTCTACACTAGGCCAGTTCCCCCTCCTCTGCAGTGTTCACACCTCTCAGGCATTTTCAGACCAGATGGGGTTGGCTCACAAGTTAGGACTCTCTTCAGCAAGCTTCTCATGGTGTTTGTGGCTTTTGCCAGCCCTAAAATGTGGTGCTGCTCTTCTCAGCACCCCTCCTACTCAGCATAGATATGAGGGCTCTGGAAATGCACATGATCATCCACACACACTGTCCCTGCAGCTTGTAGGAGAAGGGCTGTTACTTCCCAACAGCCATCACAATATTGAGACAGGCCAAAATCACCCCAGCTTTAGCCATATCACATTTCAAGGCAGAACTATCTGTTGCCTCTCAGGCAGTCTTTAGGCCAGGAAAATGAGTTATGCCTGAAAAAAAAAAAAAAGTGTTACTGAATTTTAAGCAGGACTTTGCACAGAGTATAAATCAAGTTTCAAATCACATGAGCTGGCTCAGCAGTGGGATGTGTGGGGAAGGCTAATACGTGAATTCCTTCTATACAATTGGCACTAATTCCCTTTGAAAATTGTATGAGTTGAAACACCCTAATATTCTTCTTGAAGTTTTGCGTGTCTCATCAAACATCTTCTCTCCCCAGGTTTGTCCTCACTGAACACTGTCTTTTGAAATCTTTTATCAGTCATTCTGTTTGTGCCTGTTTTCCCAGGAGAAATCTCTTTTCCATCTCCTGCCCAGGCAGTGCATCTCCCAGGGGAGCCTCCTGCTGTAGATCCCCTGTGTGTCCCCTGTGTGTCACAGGTCACAGTTGTGGTTGTCCCAGAAAGAAGAGCTGAGGAACTGTGTGGGGGAAAGTGGGAAGGACAACATTTCTAGGAGATTCACACTGCTCTGATACTGGAAACGTCCATCCATCTCCTACACAGATCCATCATTTTGTATTCTGTGCATGTCAGGTTTCTGGGGTTCCTTGCTGGCTGAAGGGCACCATCCAGGTGGTTCTTACGGTGGTTTGTCAGCATTTCTGAGCCATCAGGGTGGGATGGTGAGAGGCAAAAAGCCTTTAAGATCTTTGGAGTAAGTGACCTAACCCGAGGAGAGGACCTGCTCCTTTCCCTGTTTGCTGAGAGGGGACAAGCAATGGGAGTCTCAGCAAGATTCCTGCTGGGACATGGCTTGGGAGCCAGCTCCAAAGCACAGCTGGAGCTGCAGGCAATGTCCACACTAAGTGGGAATCTTCTCTGCCAACACGCCCAACTCTGCCACGTCCAACATGCCCCAGGGACACAGCTGAAAGCTCTTGTGAATCCTTGGTATATGCTCAGTAACTAGCCTGAGGTCCATTTTAAAAGCCTTAATTTGTGGGGTAGGTTACCCAAAAAATTTCACAAGACGTCTGCTCCAGTCTCGATCTGTCCATAAGGAAAAAAGATTTTTTGCTGGTCATTGAGTTAAATTGTACGGTTTTCCACTGTAGGCTAAACCTCTGTGCCTCCCTGTCCTCCTGTTTCTCTGTCTGCATGCTCTCTCCTGCCTCTGGCAGAGACGTGAAAAGGCTTCAAAACGCTCCAAAATCTGGCACCCTGATGCAAAAGCAGAGCTATTTATTTTCTCACTGTTCAACACAGGAATCTCTTCTGGGGGTGGTTATCATTTAAGACTGAGATTCAAGGGATGCTGCCCTGTGGTCTCAGCTTTCTTCTCACCCATCTGGATGTATTTCAGGGGTGGTGAGCATCAGGGCTTTGAGCAACACTCGACTCCTCAGATAGCCACACTGAAGTCAAAGGGCATCTTTGCTGACTGAGGTGTTATTTCCAGGGGGAAAGACACATCTACACCCTGGTTCAGCCTATTTTGTTTTGAATATCTTATAAATACTTAGCTGCTGCAATAAGCTTATCATCTGAGAATCTCCTTTTTTTTTTTTTTTCCTTTTTTTCTTTTTACTTTTTACCTCTTCGATGTAAGTTGTTTTTAATCTTTGTGAGTGGAAACTGAAAAAAAAATAACCCTAGCCACAAAATTAAAATTAAAATATCTTTGAATTTTATTTTTTGCCTTGGGACTTCTAGGTATGTTTGCAGTTTTTAGCACCTGACAGTTACACCTTGCAGACAAACAGCTTAAAGCATCGATGCCTACTTCCCATACCAGGTCTAAAGCCTGGGGTTTGCAATGTGCAGCTCTTTTCTTTTCATGCTCTAAGGGATGATTTTAAATGGGTTTAGCTAAATCAGAGAAAAATCTCCCCTGTTGGAGAGATTATTAATCACAAAATCATAGAATATCCTGAGTTGGAAGGGACCCACAAGCATCATCAAAGTCCAACTCCTGAAATAATCTGAAAGAAATGTTTGGGATGATTCTGTCTCATTCATTTAATTGAGCCTCTTGATAAGATACCCGAGTTAGGCTGACATGGTGCAAACATCAGTCCTCAGGTTGCTTCTCACTGTTTTCCTGGGGTCACTGTTGGTCAAACAGAAAGGTGACATAACTTGCTTGTCCCTCTCAGCCAATATTACTGCAAGAGCAGAAGGAAAAAAAAAAAAAAAAAAGAAAAAGAAAAAGAAAGAAGGTGACATTAAACTAGCTAAAAAAAAAATCTCAAGAGACCTGTCAGTCAAGAGAGATATTTACTGACGCTTCTATTGACCCATATATGCTCTTATCTAGAAACCTTTATCTTCTAAGACAATGTTGACTAACAGCTTTTCCTTTACTCTTGTTTCTATCTTAAAAGAATAACAAATAAGCTTAATTCTTCACAAAATCTTTAGCAAATGCCTTTTAAGCCTAACACAATGGTAGTTATTTTAAGAAGGATGGCTAAGCACTGCAACACTTTTCTATTTTTCTGTCTTCGTTTTTCATATTGGAGCACTTAATCACAGTTAATCTTTGTGCACAAGGAAGACACATTAACTTTGTTTGCACAGGACTGATATAAAAGCTTTCAACTCCTCTGTTCTTGTATTCATCTCCCTGGTAAGCTTTACCATTTTAAATAACAGATAAAGGAAATGCTGAAGATTCAGTGATACAGTCTATCCTTGCTCAAGTAACTGCAGGAACTAAACTTGTAAGAAAACTTGGAACCAGCCTGAAGCTGAGCATCTGCAAATCCTGCTGGGAGGTTTTGTGGAGGGGAAGGGCAGGGTGTATTCAAAAATAGCAACCTAGAAGATACCAATGGTTAGGACAGATGAAAGGAGACCAGCTCCCTGTAAAACTGGGGCTTTTAGTTGTTTCTACTCTCTGCTCATTGCTGGCGCTGCAGACACCTCCTGACATTTGTCTGAGTGTCCCCTCTCTGTGCTTGCTTCAAAGCAAACAGTAACCACAGAATCTTAGAGTCACAGAATGTTTTAGGTTGGATGGGACCTTAAAGACCATCCAGTTCCAACCCCCTGCCATGGGCAGGGACACCTTCCACTATCCCAGGGTGCTCCAACCCCTGTCCAGTCTGGAACTGGACACTTCCAGAGATGAGGCAGCCACAGCTTCTCTGGGCAATGCCTTGTTAAAGAGTCTTGTTTTCACAGGGTTATATTCTCCAAGGCTGTGAAACTGGTGCTCCACTAAAATCAGTGAGTCTGAAATAAACAGAATTTCTTTCGGACTGCCTCTGATAAGGGTAATAGTAATCTAAATGCCTTTTATGGCCTCTTTATCCTGACAGAGCAATAAAAGGGGGCTTAGTCCTTGCTTACACCCAAAATTGCCCTGCTTAATTATCTTGGAATAATAAAAGTAATAACCCTTTGCCTTCTCCCTATCCTACTCACACCTACCAGAGCAGACTTGCTGGTATAAATGTACCAGTGTGGGACAGGAAGGGAATTAGAATGCTGTGGCTTGGGGGTATTGGCTGGAAGGAGAAAGCTGTATGTTAATTCACTAAGTAAGACCTGTTCCTGGGATTTTTTAATTTTTTTTTTTTTAGTTTTTAATTTTTTTTGTCTGATTATATAGGTATGAGTTTAAACTACTGAACTCAGGAGAAATTCTGGGCTCTTGGGGCTGGATGCATGCCATGGCCACACGATGATTCCATGTTAGAGGAGTCTTGGAAGTGCACAGGATCCCTGTGCATTTATTTGCACAGGAAAGAAGCTTTGACATGGGGAACAGAGGGAGCAATGTTTCCTCATGCTGGCACTTGGGAATCAGGGCTCTGGAACATGGCACGTGCATGGAGCACATCCTTGGATTTCTCTAGGAAAACGCAATAGTAAAGAGAATGGGAAACAGAGAGAAGAGATCCCATAGCAACTTCAGTAGATACTAGAGCACAGCCAGAAATCCTCCTTTGCTGTCTTTTGCCAAGTCCGCATCCTGTTTTGTGTTTGCTAGGATCCAGCAAAACACAAGCGGTACAGGTTGCTCCAAAATTTCTCTGTGTCTGTCCAGACACTTCTGGGAGCTGTTCACAGAGACCAAACTGAAAATCACTGTGCATATTTTGGCCAAGAGCCATCTTAGTTTGCTATGAAGTGCTGTAGTATAAATAAATATATACGTGCAAACAAATGCATAAAGAACAATTGTTTGGTGGTCAGGAGAAGCAAAGCTGCCCTTGCCTTTTCATCCCAAGATGAGAGGACATCAGATCAGACTGATAGGTAGACTGTTGGCTGTTGAGTCTTTTTTTTTTATTATTATTTTTTTTCTCCTTTACTTTCTGTTTAGTTTCAGTTACACTGAAACAACTTACCAGAGTGACCACTGAGTAACTACTATACTGACCAGCCATCTGGTAAGCTCAGAGGCCTGAGAGCCAAAAGGTTACGCTCAAAGGACTTGTCTGTGACAACAGACCATGGCTCTGAGGGCAAATGGCACAAAATTAATCAACCACAGAGATTATTTCTGTCCTTTCTTTCAAAAAAAAAGTTCTGCTTTCCCTGCACTATTCATTTCCTACATTATCATAGAGTCATAGAAGATGCTGAGTTGGAAGGGACCCACAGAGACCATCAGGTCCAGATCCTGGCCCTGTGCAAGACAACCCCAACAATCACATCAAGTGCCTGAGAACATTGTCCAAATACTCCCTGAACTCTGGAAGGATTGGTGCTGTGGCCACCTTTGTGGGGAGCCTGTGCTGAGTGTCCTCTGAGGTGCTCTAAGACATGTCTTATCTCTTGCTGGTGCTCAGAAGGTCTTCCATAGATCCCACATAATTTCTGACAATCTGGTGCAAGTGATTGCACCAGATATGCCAAGGTTTTGCTCCAGGTGTTGGTAAATGGCCAGCTGGATGAAGGTCCTGGAAAATACAGTCTCCACTAACAAGAAAACTGATTGGTGGCCCAGCAAAAGTATCTGCTTTAAGGTGAGCTGAGTAAATTTTAAGAAGTCACCGACAACACTGCTGGCTTCCCACCAGCTGCGGTGGGATTTCACAGGTCATCAAACAAATGCCTGAATTTGGATACCTTCATCTGTGATCCAAATTCCTACTTGAATATCTAATACCACTTGAAATGCATGAGCCTGTTCGTGGATCTGACCATGGATATCTAAGGCTCTATATCTGCTGCTTTGTAACAATAAAAGAGTAAATATCAGAAAAAATCCTTAGAAATAAGCTTCTGAGGCAGCTTCATGTGCAGTACAGATAAAGCAGGAGAACCACTTTTTGCTATATTCCTCTTTTCAGAGTGCCCTGTTCTCGTCCTCTAGGACAGGCAACTTTGTCTTCTGGGGAAGCAGGTAGATGTAGAGATTTTTATTGCAGATATGCTGATTTCTAGCTCCTTGTCCTAATGTCTGCAGGTTGTGTGTCAATTGGTTTTGTCAAAAAAACCCCCAACAAAACCAACAAAAAACAAACAACAAAACAGGCTCCTTGGGTTTCTACAGATTCCCAAAGGAAGTTTTAGTTCATTGGCTGTGGGTATCATCCTACAGTGTCTGAATACTGGTGCTACTGGTTGGGTTTTGGAAGGGATTCAAAGGCAACATTGTACAAGAGAACTTCGCAGGTCCTGGCATGTTCGACAGTGGTGGGTAGTGGGGTTGCTTAATAAAGCAGTTCAGTTCAAAGTGAAGGCAGAGGGAGTGTAGGCTCATAGATCACAGCACACATGCTAGCCCAGAAATGCCAGGGTATTTCAGTTGTCATTAAAACATGCAGGTACATGAATTATTGGTGGAACGAATCATCCTGTGATGCCTGAGCACGGAGCCAATAGAGGCAAAACACTTCCAATAGTTAGCAAGTTTGGCAAATTGTTTAGCTTGGAAGTTACTGAAAGCCATATTAATTTTAATTAAACTTCCAGTGTACTGGCAACAGGTCTGGTTTATCTGTGCTCAGACCCCCTCCATGATAGGTGTTTTCAGGTCCCACACATTGAATTTTGGAAGCAACTTGAGGAATTATGAACGTGAGGGATGGATGTGACTTGTCTAAGTCAGGCAAGACATGGGTGGGCTCTTTCTCAGCTGTCTGGCGCAGCCAGTCCTTGACACTATCCTTCATATCCCACCTGCCATTCGAGGGTTGGGTTTTCAGTAGGGCACAATGAGGTGTTTGACATAAAATCTGGAGGCTGCAGATTCTGAATATCCTCACAGGAGTCTCAGTTTTTAGGGGATGAGGTGTTCAGCAAGGGACACAGAGGGGTTCTGGGTGCTATGATTAGACCACCTTCTGTGTGTGCCCATTTACCATTTATTTGCATTGTCCTGATCTCCCCACCCTGAACCATCAGTACTGTGGAGTGCCTACAGAACCCAAATGAGGCGCCCCAGTAGCAAGCTGGGAGATTATTAGGACTATATTCAAGTTCTGTTGCACTTGAAAATGGGGATCATGATTAAAAGACACGATTTGTTTTTCAGAGGGAAGCAGGGAGGACTTGGCCTTTTTCCTGCTGTTATAATCTCTCTTCTCTACTTTGGGATGTTCATGAGATAGAAAACCTTGGTAAGAAACTCCCTCCAATGAAAAATAATTAATCTTTCATCATCCCTCATTTACATCTATCTCACTACCAGCCCAGGAATGCTGGTCTAAACAGAGACAATCTCAAAAAACAGACAGGTAGACAGGGGGAGTAGCAATGTGGACTTCATCTTAGACATCAAAGCGATTGTTAACTGAGTTCTATTTATAAAGTTGGTAGATTTTCAATGCGCTTTCACAGAATGACATAGACAATTAAAGACTGGAGGCTTTGTGTAGATGAGTAAGTAAATGTTTTGTTTCTAAAATGATTTGTCTTAAATGAGTTGCTTAAGGTTCTGTTTATAATCCTGGAGTGCTGCACCACTGTCACACCTCCACTGGTAACATCTATCCCCAGGGACTCAAGGGAATAGCATCTGGCCATCTGGTTTTTCTCCAGTAACTTATTAGCACCCTTTACTTCCCAAAGCACACTGTTTTTTCTGACATAACATGAAAAAAGGAGCAACTTTAGCTCCCACACCTTTAGGCCAAAATCCTGAATGACAAGAATAAATATTTTTAATTTTTTTAACTCAATGTTTATAGGAATTTTTAACACTGAACATGAAGGCTTGTGTTTGAGAAATAACTCAGGGTGGGGGAAATACAGAAACTGAGATTTTTCTGGTCCAGCTATGGACAAAGTGGGAAGATGAAGGTAGGACATGATAGGGAGAGAGAGGAGCTGCTCACAGTAAAGTAGCTTACGGTCTCTCCAGTTCTGGAGAACAGGATTTTTCCACAGGGTTTCTTTCCCAACAGGGAAATGTAACTAACCCCATCTGGGACTAATTAGTCACCTGGTGAAGGAAAACAGGAACTATAAACTGATTTAAGGGTCCTGCCTCTCTTGCTGTAACATTTCTCCAGCGATGACTTCAGACCCACTATGGGGAAAAGGGAGAGCTGCTTGCAAGGAACACTTTTGCCTTTGTTTATCCTTGGTGGCCTCAAGGAATGGATCAGACCAGTTTAGAGCAACATCCAAGCTGCACTTTTCCTCCCTGATGTTCATTTCCATCAATATAAGTAGCACCAGCTTCTGTGACTCCTGACGAAAAGCTCCTTTTTCTGTTTGTTTGTTTTTTTTTTAAGAGCCCATGTCCATCTCTCAGAGTGGTGAAGATGAGTTCAATGATGTGGCTGCCTAAGTGCTCTAGATCAGAAAGTGAATAAAAGAGAACACAGAGCTGCCCCTCATAGATTTTCACATTGTCCTTGAGGTAATCTCAGAGGTGAATTCCATTTTTTTGTGTTTGATTTCATTACCATCACCTCAAAGCCTTCCTGTTTAAAACTGTGACACAGAACTGGGACTCTGGTTATTACAGCGCCAGAAAGGCACTCAGGTCAGATGCATTGAGCCATGTATGTTCAACACTAGGCTCTCAATATAGCTGGGAGGAATGGGTACAGAGGGGAAGAGCAGTGTGTTAGAGCTAACAGCAAACAATAGATACCTCAGAAAAAAACCCCTGGGAATAATCATGCAGTGATACTTCCTCAAACACCCTCCCAGGTGTCAGCAATTTGCATCTGCACCAAAGGGGCTGCCTTTGTGTTCAGTAGCCCTGGGGGTTTTTAATTCCCTGAATGTCTCCAGCAGCCCACTGGAGCCAGGTAAGCTATTGGCAAAGGTTTGTCACTCTCACCTTCTGGAGACAACATTGCAGCTCCTCTCCTGCTGTGTATTTTTACCTCCCAGGTGCTTCTGGTAGGGCTGATCTGGGGTGCAGGAAGCAGCAGCCTTGGGTGGGAAGAATCACAGAGATGGGAAAGGCTGTATTGCAGGGCTGCAGCTGGGCTTTCACCTGGCAGGACCCCACACTCAGAAAAGGTTTGCTTGGAGGTGTTTTCCCAATGACACATTGGATATGGGAAACCTGGCCCATGGAGTGGTCTCCTCTTTGGAGAACAACATTACAGAACCAGTTATAGAGTTTCACGTGGAGTTTATTCACCATGGTGAATAAGGTGGGTGACAGGAAGCTTGACAGAGGCACAGATCTTGGGGGAAGTGTCTGTAGTGGGGGGAAGTGGGTGACAGTGTACTCTGGTCCTCTCTTCTCCTCCTTCTATTGCCATCCCCAGCTGTGCCCACACAGCTTCCAGGGCTGGTGTGCAGACAGCAATTTGAACACTGCTAGATGAAAAGCAGTCTGTCTCACACTTCTTCTTCCAAAAGCAGCACCAAAGCAGGAATGAGGAGTGAAGGACCTGGATGTAGATAAGGGTGGGTTCTGCCTCTAAGAAAACACGTGTGGAATCACAAAGTGGTTTACTTAATGTCTTTATGAATTTGGAAGGCACTCCCAAAACACTCCTTCCATGCAAGCCTGCCCCTCCCTCACCTCCTCAGCTTGGAAGATGCCTAACAGGAGGCTAGCGTGGACCTCAGTGATGCACAGACCTATGTGGGGTGATCATGCCAAAGAAATATTTTCACTCCTCTACACCTTTCTCATATGTACACCTCATATCCCAGCAGCCAAGGCAGTTGAGGAACTCTGTTAGAAGGCATTTCCATTCCCTCTCCCATTACCCTGTCAGCCAAGCACCTTGCTGAGAAAAACAAGGAGCAAGCTGATGTGCCACCACGAAGGCTCTGTCCCCATCCTCCCTCTTGCAAACCCAAACAAAACTCAAGAATGTTCCCTAAACCAACCTCCGAGTGGAATGGGTTAACCTGGGAGGTAGTGAAAGCCACATGAGAACTGCACAGGTGCAGCAACAGTTTTTATTTGGTAAATATCACCTCCCCAGCCCAAGAGGAGGCCCGTGAAAGAAGATGCCTCTTCTGCAAATAGGAAGAGTGTGGTTAGGAGCCCTTGCCGAGCTAATAAAGGCTGTTGAAGCTTCGGCTTCCGTTGGTGGTTAACCCCGTGACTCTGCTCCTCTGAAAACAGCACCTGAGCACTGCAGGGCTGAGCCCTGCTTGATTCTGACATGGTTTTCATCACATCACCCTGGCACTGGGCACGCAGCTGAAAGGCGCTGCTCAGAGGAGCAGGGGGTGATTGGTACAGATCAGGGTTGTGCTTTGCTGCATGAGGCGGTGCATTGTTTTCCATGGGGAAATCCGGGCTGCCCCTGCCTGGTGAGCAGCTGCTGGCATGGGTGCAGGGCAGAGAGCCATGGTGTGATAGAAAAATGGTTCCCTCGTGGTTAAAACCCGAAGCTTGATGACCTATTTCCTAGCAAAATTGTTCTTTTTTGGGGTTGTTGTTTTTTTCCTGCCTCTCAAGGAGGAGTGCTTGGATTGAATAGATGAGATGTGCAGCTCTCTGTCTGTCTGAGATGAAGGCTGGACCCTGGCTCTTCATCAAAGACACCTCAGCCTGCAACATCCATGTTTCCTCCAGGCCAAGTCTCTACAGGTAAATAGGAGCTGCAGAGTAGGATGGAGCCTGAGCACTGAGCTGATTTCTCCATTAGGAGCTTTTTTACATCTCCAGCCCAGAGCCCTTTTGCATCCACAGGGCTGATTTTTGAGCAGACAGAAGTATATTAGCAAAAAACCTACCCACAGCTTGTGTCCCAGCTCTAAAGCTGCTTCACAAGCTCAAGGGCTTATTTTTTCCCCCAGGAGTAAGTAATGTCAAAATTAGGAAGAAGATGTTACACAGAACTGGTATCACCCTATCCTCTCATAACATCCAAAATTACCATCCCATCCTCTCCTGAGCTGGGAATGGCTGTTCTCTTTCATGCACTGTGCAACCCCAAGCAGCTATGTGAGGAGTTTGCCAGGTTCACTGTCCATAAATATATCCCTATCTTCTCCATCCCTAAGCACTGCTAAACTGTATTTCAGATACTGAGGAAGATGAGGGAAAAGAGTCTGCAGCAGGCCTCTGTAAAGGTATTTTATTTAAGGTAGAATATTTATTTCTTTTCTTATTCAGAATTTTCTTTGTCTGCAAAGCATCACGCACACCCCTATGGCTCTGTAGGCACACTACAATTTTAATATTGCTTCAGTTCATGTTTCACTCACTCCACATCAGTGAAGTGGTGTCTACAGAATTGCAGTTCACTTCCAGGCTGGTAAACAGCTCCCTGGAGGTCCTCCTTCATCTGGGCCAGCTCTGCTCTGCAGAGGTCCAACACAAAATGATGGGGTTTAACACTGCCCCCATGGCAACCCAGCAGAAACTTTCTCCTGCAATAAGGCAGGACAGGGGTGGGCTGTCACATGCTACAACAGATCAAGGCTGACCCTATTTGACATCCCTTAATGCTCAAGGCCAGTTGGATGGGGCTTGGAGCAACCTGGTCTAGTGGAAAGGGTCCCTGCCCATGGCAGGGGGATTGGAATGAAATGATTTCTAGGACTCTTTCCAATGCAAACCATTCTGGGTTTCTGTGACTTTTATTCTTCACACCTTCACTGCAGTGTCCATGGGCTGTGACAAACATCCTTTCCCCAACCCTTCTTTCTCTCTCCCCTGTCCTCCTCTCCCGTCCAACATCTCCTTTGCACAGCTGGGCTCTTCACAGTGCTGGTTTCTCCAGGCACTAATGGTATGGTACAGGCAGCACTTTGGAAATTTACCCTTATGTGCCAACTTCCTGCTATGTGAAACACCTGCATTTAACAGCAGAGAAAGAAAACAACCACCACAGTAAACCTTGGGTAAAACTGGTTTCAATTAGGAGCCTTAATTGCAATGAAACTGAAAGGAAACAAAATGGGATCTCTGATTATATGAGCTCTCCTTTTTTCTCCCCACTGCCTTTGTCATTCCCTCCAGTATGGGGGAATCATCACATCTCTTCAGTCCCCACCCAGACATGCATCATCCCCACAGGTGGGCCTACTACCCAAATCTGTGCCTTCTTTCTCATTTTCCCTCCTCACAGGCTGAGGTGAAATTCCAGCTACAGACTCTCATGGCTACAGTAGATCTTCAGACCCTTTGGCATGACTCCTACACACCAGGCTGGTGCTTCTCACCCAGTTACCCTCACAGTGAGCCCAGTTACTAAATGAATGACCCAGAGACCCCAGCTTGTTTTCCTTTCTCCCCCTCATCTTCCCTCAGTTTTGGGATGCCAGCCATCACACAGATAGGGTACCTGACTTCCTGACTGAACGGAGCACAACAGGGGCTGAAACTTCCACACACATTTTCCCTTCCCCGTGTTGTAAATATTCTCCATGCAAGAAGACTGAAAGCTACAGTTTCTCCATTTTAACCCAGATCTGCTCAAGGTGTGGCTATTTTCATATTTCCATCAACACAGTTTCGTGTCTCTTGGCAGAGTGACCGTGTTGCCATATGCAGTATCGCGTCCGCAGGTGTTTCGGCCCCTGCCACGCTAAGGAGGTGAGAGGAGATGGTTCGGACCTGTCACACCTACATTTCATCATAAAAATGTTAATGGATCATTCCAGAAAGTCTCTGCAATCTTTTAACTTGCTTTTACTAAATGTCTTGTTGGACATTCTTGGCACCAGCATGGCCCGTTTGTGCCTTGTTTCTGCCTCTGGAGAGCTGGAGTTGGGTTATGTACAGTGTTTGTTCTCAGCTGCAGTGCTCTGCAGACTCCAGATTCCCCTGTCATTAAACATTAAACTGTTGGACTTTCCACTCTTCCAGCAGGAGATCCTGGTGATGATGGCCATGGTGGCAGGTGGTCTTCCTCCTGGTTCTCTGCCTGAGTGTGGTAAATGACTACCAGACCCAAGTGGCAAGAGGACCCCCCACACATGCAAGGTTGAAATTCAAAACTCAGACATGCCATCACCATGTGTGTGGATCCAGGGTGCCTGGGTTTGTCTTTGTTTTGGATGGTTTTGTACTATATACAAAGAGATATATATATATATTTATATTTATATTTATATATATATATATATGGTAACCTAGAATAATCCCTGCATGATTGAATTTGCAGCTGTTATTGTAAGATTGCATGGTTTGCTCAATAGTTTTGTTGCCCATGTCCTCCTTTTGGGAAGAACTGCTTCTTGTTGTCCTTGTTCCTTAGTGGCCTGTTTCATCCTAGTTGCTGATGTTTATCAGCACAAACTTGTGTGAGCAAAAGTGAAGATGGATATTTACTCTGAGGAACATTCCCCTAGGAGAAGGTAGAGTATCACTGCTGGAGCAAAGCTGTGTGTTTTATTAGCTCATGCCAGTGCAGGACCTAGAAAACAGGCGGAAGAGCTTAAATACCTTTCAGCAGGGTTGAGTTGCAGCAAAATTTTCATCATGTAAGGAAGGACTGTTAACTTTCAGTAGGGTTGAGGAGAGAGCAAGTAGCATCCCAGGATTCATGCAGACATTGAGGGAACAGAAGGATCACCCCTCCTCTGCTGTGGCAGTGGGGATAGCCCAACTCAGGTGTTGCAGGTGGGCACTTAGGGATATAGGATGCAGTTGGGTTCCCAATCCAGCAAACACACAAGCCATTGGGTGGGTTGCAATTCCCAGTTGTGTTTCTTCATGCCCATACCACCATCACCTAGAGGAAATGCTGTTTCCCTTCTGTGTCAAGGAAACTTTTTATCAAGGAGGCAAAATGAGACTCGTGTGAGGCAGCCAGGATGAGAGTGCCACCTTTCTCACAGCAAAGCCATCTGTCAAACCCTTGCTGTTCATGACACAGCCAAGAAGGCAGCAGAGCCAGAGCTTGATGGAGCACTTGTCCAGGCACAAAGTTTTATCTGCCGCTCTCCCGCGGCACTGGGTGCGCGTGGTAAAACCGAAATCTTCCTCAGCATAGCTGAGCTTCCTCAGCGTGGTTGCTCTGCAGTGAATGAAGAGATTGGTGTCTGTTTGATCTGTGAGAGGTCCTGGTTTGCCTTGCACTGCAGCTGATGGGCTCAAGATGTGAAACTCCCATCCGTGCTGTGGCCGAGACGTGCTGAACACCAGCGTGCAGCAAACAGCAGCCGTGGGGCACGTCCCTTCCTGGCTGTGACCTGCCCTGGAGATGGGGAACTGCAGCTGGGTTCCTGGCATGGTTAAAACCACTACCCCTGCTACCACAGCTCCCACTTCTCCTGTTCTCCCTTCTCACGGTTGTTTCCTTATTTGCTTTAGCAGAGGTGGTACATGCCACACTGGGTTTTGAGCAGACACTGGGGAGCTGGAAGCCAGCCTGGCAAAAGGCTTGTTTGTGTGATTTTTTCCAATTGTGAGGAGGAAGTTTGGCACTGGGCATGGAAATAGAAACAAAACAGAATTTTCTCCCTCCCAGATTTGTGCTGCAGATTTCTGTGGCAGCTTTTTCTGCTCCTTCTCCTTGCTGAGAGACTCAATTTCTCCACCTGGGAAATGAGGAGAGATGTTTGTATTTTCATCCAAGATACAGATGGCCACTTGCTGCTGTGGCTCATCTTAAAATTAAGCTGTGCATGCCATGGAAATAGAGGAGAAACACGTTATCATGGAGTTAGTGGCCCTTAGCACAGTTTTCATGCATTGACACCAACACCTACTTTTAGTGTGCAAAACTTTCCTGTGAGACTACACCAATGGGACTGGAAAGAAATTTTTGGGTCATCAAATTCAGTCCCTTGTTGTGCCTGCCAGTCATCTTTACCCTTTCCTCTAACAAACTTTTCAGGTTTTCACCCTATGCACTGCTCTTACCAAAGCTCTTCCAGATCCAGATTGCATTTAGGATTAGTAATCTTTTCCCACTATTGCTTGGGAGGGGAATAAAAGAAAATCAAAACAAGAGAAGTCAAATCACTGTCTTTCTCATGGTGTAAGATCCTGCACATGGGTTGGAGCAATTCCAAGCACAAATACAAGCTGGGTAGAAAATGGGATTGAGAGCACTCCTGACTTGTGGGTGTTGATAGGTGAGAAGCTTGAAATGACCCAGCACTGTAAGCCCAGAAAGTTCTACCATATCCTTGGCTTCATCAAAACAAGTGTGACTACCACAAGGGAGGGATCTTCCCCTTCCACTTTGCTCTTGTGAGAACCCTCCTAGAGTGCTGTAGCCAGCTGTGGGACATCCCACATAAGAAAGGTGTGGACCTGCTGGAGAGAATCCAAAAAAGTCAGGAGGATGCTCAGAGGTCTGGAACATCTCTGCTATGGAGACAGGCTGAGGGAGTTGGGATTGTTCAGCCTGGAGAAGAAACGGCTCCAGAGAGATTTTATGGCTCAATCCAGTACCTAAAAAAGCTACAAAAGGGTTGGAGAGGGACTTTTTATACAGACATGTGATGATAGGACAAGGAGACATGACTTTAAGCTGACAGCATGTAGATTTAGATCAGATATTAGGAATAGAAATTCTTGGCTCTGAGGGTTTTGACTGTTACCCAGAGAAACTGTGGATGCCCCATCCCTGAAGGTGCTCTTGAGCAACCTGGTGTAATGGAAGATGTCTCTGCCCAAGGCAGAGGTTAGAACTAAATGATCTTTAAGGTCCCTTCCAACCCAAACCATTCTGTGATTCTATGATTCTTGTGAGTAAGGTGTTTTATATCTGAACAGGGGTGGCTGCACCATGAAAACCAGAAGGACACAACACTAAGCAAAGCTGGTGCAGCCACATTAACTTTTCTGCAGTGCATTGAAAGATTGGATTATGCCAGAAACTGAGCACATTTTGTTAAGTGAGCATGGAATTGGCCATACAACCCAATTTGAGAAGGAAGTCCTTCCTGTAGCCAGACTTTCATGTGCAAAGCAAACCTGGCTTGGCTTCACCATGGGCCATGCCCTGCTTTCCCCTCAGCCAGCTTTGGTCCCCCACTTTCTTGGCCCTTTGCAGCCAAGCATTACCAGGCCATGTGTTTTCAGAACTCTCAGGAGGGTGAATGAGATAAATGAAGTAACTGTGCACCAGCTGAAAACATTTAGCCCTTGTGGGGGATGCTCTCATTCAGGAATAAAGTCACCTTACATTGCTGTAGTTAAATCCTCAGAGGAGGATTAAGCACTAAAGGCATTTTAATCCTAAATGAGAACCTGTACATGTGCTTTAATATATGGCCACTGACTTCACACCTGTGGTTAGCTGACTTGCCTGCACTTCCCTGTGTGTCCCTGTGTAGGGAAGTGTTGATGAGATGCAACTGGAATTTGGGTGATGCTGTTGTAATTAGTTCTCTTTTTGAGGTTTCAGTAGTTTGGCTTTCAGTGAATTCTTTTTGGTTTGAGTTGGGTTTTTTCCCCCTTCTTGGTCTTTTTAGACACCCTTTCAGTTTTGGTATATAACATGTTTGATTAGAATAATTCCAGATGGAAGAATTTTACCTTCAGAGAAACATATGCTTTTTGTCCATTAGAACTATTTTGAATCCTGATGAGAACTGATATGAAGCAGCCTCCACCTGTGGCTTGGAATAATTCTTTGAATGAGAGGATGCTCTTCCTTAAGTGTACACTTCCCCTTCACAGAAATTCATAGCTCTAAGTGCTCAGCTAAGCTACTGAAGTTACCCAGTTGGAATCCTAATGCTCTGTCTGGGTTGGTTGATGTTAAAAAAAATCTTTGGAGAAGTCTTTCTCTTTGTTGGCTAAAGACTTGAGTGTTGGCTAAAGACTGAGAAACTGATCAGGACAGACAGACACCGAAACTTTGTTAGTGTAATGATTCCACTGTGCTGGGCTGCTTTTTTGCTTCCAAGAAGGAACTCAACCATAACCTTTGTAAGGGAGAGTCAAGACCACCTACACTGTTCTTTCATCATCTGGAGCTCTTGGACTCTGAGGTGACTGCACAGAATGAAATGTGGGCAGAATTAGGTCATGCTAATGCACCAATAGCTTTCCTGGCTGGAAAATTCTGCATTAGCTTTCTAAGAACCTCCAACAGCATCCATTATCCTGAAAGTTGATGTCTGTGGGGAGAGGGAAGTGGATTCAGTGCTGCCAGCCTGATGGAGGGTCTGAAGCACAAATCTTAGGAGTGACTGAGGAAACTGGAGCTGGTTAGATTAGAGAAAAGGAGGCTCAGGGGGGTCCTTATTGTTGCCTAAAACTCCCTGGAAGGAGGTTGTAGTATGGGGGAAATTGGTCTCTTCTCCCAAGCAACAAGCAATAGCACAAGAGAAAATGGCCTCAAGTTGCTCCAGGGGAGGTTTAGATTGAATATTGAGAATTTCTTCCTTGAAAGAGTTGTCAAACACTGGAACAGGCTGCCTGGGAAGTGATGGGATTCCTGTCCCTGGAAGTGTTGAAAAAAACTTGCAGATGTGGTACTTAGGGACATGATTTAGGGGTAGACTTGGCAGTGATAGGTCAAGGGTTGGACTTGATGGTCTTGGAGGCCTTTTCCAACCTTAGTGATCATTATATTATTATATGAATTTATCAGAAGACATTTGTGGCTCCAGATGCAGTGGTGCCCAACAGAAAGAATTTTGGTTTAGAACAGAGCTGAGAACAAAAGCACAGCCCCTGATCCTGATGTGCTTTGGTTTTCCCAGCTGTTAAATAATATCTGTTCCCTTTGCTTTGAAACCTCTGTCAATACTTGATGAATCTCAGGTATTCGAGGAGTGATGATTTGAAATATGAGCAATTTTGTCTTCTAGATAAATCTTTCTCCCTCTGTTGACTACCTGGGGAGCCTCATCTCAAAAGAGATTAATTTTCCATTTGGACTGGAGATTTGCCTAGTACTAAGCCCCTGACTGGGGTTCTGGGTTATAAAGTGAATATTGTTATAATAATGACGATAAAATAATTATTATAACATGATACTTCATTCTGCATGTAAGGTAAACGGATACACCTTCCCATTTGTCGTTATCATTGTTTATTAATTATTCCTGTAACCAAAAATGTTTATTGCTCCATGGAGCTAAAGGAGAAGGCTGAAACTCCCTCTAGCTCATGATCACTTTCATCCACTAAAAAAGAGGGAAAATAGCCAAGATTCTCTGCTCAAAGGATTGTTTGGTTTTGATTTGGCTGTTGTTGTTGATTACTTTATAAAGTCTTTAGGGCAAATATAAAATGTTCTCACCTACACCCTGATACCTGGAAATCAGTATAACCTGGTCAATGACTCTGAGCTCTTTCAGGAGTTGATCCTCTTCTTTGCAAGGTATGAGCTGTTGCCAGATTTTAAGCATGTGAGTGGTAGTGCCAGAAGCAGTCGACTTCATCTGCCCTTAGAGCAAAGTTCACCCTTTCAAGGATTTTTTTTTAGAATGGATTGCTCTTTATTCTAAATAATCAAAAATTTTGAATTCTATTGTTCATCTGCAATTCTCACAAAGCTTTCTAAAAGCAACAGAAAAGCCCAATTTGCACATGAAGACATATTCAATTACACACCAAAGAAGGAGAAATACAAACAATCTTTAAACTGCAAAATGTAAAAACACACTCCCTTCTTTAAGAGGTGCCTTTCAAGTGACCATCAACATTTAGAGGTGAAAGCTTCCTAGGCCTTGAGGCATTTGTACATTTGACATTTGACTTCCTCTGACTTGAAAAGTCTGGCACTTTCATTTTAAAATGATAATTAATTTAATATTTAAACTAAATCTGGAAGTGACACGTTATATTGCAGGACGAGCAGGTCAGTGTTGCAGGGAAATGAGATCACGCCTTTGCAAGCATCACTTTTCTGCTCTTCCTTGTGTCATTCACTCATTTAAATCATAGACCTCAGCAGACCTCAAAACAGTTTACAAAGGAATTGCAATAAATTACAGTCATCCCTGTTTTCACAGAGAAGGAAACTGAGGCAGAGAGAAGTGAAGCAACTTGGCAAGTTTCTGCAGCAGGGCTGCTGCAGAGGCAGGCAGGATCCGGATCCTTGGGCTCCTTGTGGATGTCAGGCCGTGTTGTGTAACACTACATGCAAAATGTGTATTCTCTAATTACTACAGACTAAATCCTAAGGAAATAATGAAATGCAGTAATCCAAACTAATTGTACACCTTAGTTGTTTAAGCAATACAAGAGGTTTGACTGAATACCATGCCCACTAAATTGTATCACAAATACATTTGAAAATAAGGAAAAAAAATGAGGTTTTAAAATATTTTCTAGATCTTTGATCAATGTGACTTTGAAGCCACAAGTGGGGGGCTGGAAGTGTGCTGTCTTTTGTTTTGTCTAATCCCAAAGTTTCATACAACCCTGGAACTCTCCTTTTCTGAAGGGAAATCATGAGGTTCTTGCTGCCATCAGGCTCCAGGGCTTCTCTTGCTTTCAGCAGCACTGGTGATAAAATTTCTGGTTTGAAAAACTGATCCAAATCTCTAATCCTCAACCAAATAAATCTTATGAGAGTGTTATAAAAAATGCACAACCCTCATCTCCAAGATCTGTCTTTATTCGATCCCTGCCCTTCAAGGAAGTGAATTCTGCTCTAGCTTCCACAGATGTTTCGTGGTGTAGAGATGTACTCAAAGGGAGGTGCATTTTTTCATGCCATGGTGAATTTGGCCTTTAGGTAGCAAATTCTTCCCTCTGTTACTCCACTACAAGCTCTTGCACCTTTTCTGGGGCAGGAAATGTCTTTATGTTCAGTGCATGTGAAGGGCTGGGTGTACTGCGGTTCTGGGCCACAGTTTGGGGCTCCTAGGCACTACCACATGCTGCATAATTAATATTAGTAATGAATAATAATAATAACAGCAACAGCTATAATAATAATAATAATGTCTGAACAGGAGGGAACCCTATAACCTTGCCCTTGGGTGCCTGAGTAGGAAACACAAGCCAAGACAATTCAAGAGAGACACCAACAACAGGGTTACAGCAGCCCTGGCAGCTGCTGACTTTCCTAATAGGCATTATAAATGTGGCTGGGAGACAGAGGCAGTGCAGAGCAATTTCACATTCCTGGGCTCCACGTACAAGGCAGTGTACCATCACCGATGGAGTCATTTCAGTCTCGACTGGAAAACCAGTGGAAATTACTGCTCTGGAACACTTTTCATTGAAGGGAGAGCAGCTCCAGGAGCAAGCTCTGAGATCAGCACTGGTGTGTAAAATGAATTGCAAACAACTCTTGCTTTTATGTCTTCCATACAAATGCTTGAGTGATGAGACTCAGGCTATTATGGAAGGTTGCTCTGTGGTGCCAGTCAATTGGTTATCACTGGGATGATTAACAGCTCCACCTGTCACCTCTTTATTCCAATGAATGGGGCCCACTTTGGTTCTGGCAGATCCCCACTGACCCTTAATTTGTTTCAGGATGCATCCTGAGGAGATGCTGAGCATCCCCACCTTCTGGTGATGACAGCACTTCTCTGAAATCAGGATGCCCTTGAGAAATGACAACAAATGGTGATTAGAATTTGTATTTTTTGCTCCACTGTTAGTATTTTTATTCTGCCTTCATAACTAGACTTCTAGTGGTTCCAGAAAGCTGTTTGATACCTGGAGAGAGAAGGAACCTGATTTTTATGTCACTCTTCAGGATGGTGTTCCTGGTCTAGAAAAGGTATTTGATAGCACAACCTGTCCTTCCACAAGCAAAGCCCAGCAAAGTATCAGCAGCTTAGCACATATTTAGGTCCTCTGCTACACAAGAGCAAACTGAAGCTTTGTGCTGAGAAAGTAAAAAGGATTTGGCTTCATGTCTCAGTGCCAGCGAGTCTCATGGTTTCCATTTAACCTGGCATTTATTGTCTCTCCCAGGAAGACCCTTGAAAAGTGTCAATAAAACAATTGTTGGTGTAAGCAAATATTGTCTTGGACAAAGGACTTCAGCATGCCAAGGCAAATCCTGCCCACTTCCAGCCTATTGGAAACCCAAAGAAACTCTCTTGATTTTTTTGGCATTATTGGGAAAGAAAAACCCAGCTCTTCAGGGCCCTTCCCAGTCATTCCTGGAAGGGTCAATCTCTGCTCTGAAATCCACCACGCCCTTGCTCTTGCCAGCAACCAGCTCCTGGGTCATAGCCATTAACCTACTGTCAGTGCTTTTCAATCAGTTTTTATGCCCCTTCTGCTCTCTGATGGAAGGCTTTTCCTGAACTTCTCTCCTCTGATGTTCAGAAATCTTCCAATTTCCAGCCTTTACAGCCAGTTTGTTCTTGTGCCAACATTGTCCTTTCGCTTAAATACCTCATTTCCCTCCATGGCGCTTGCCCACCTTCCCCTCCCTAGGATGTATTTATAGAGAGCAATCATATTCACTGCTAACCAGTGCCTGCTCAGCACCTTCAAGTATGGGTCCCTGGCATCTGTCTTATAGACACAGCTTAAAGTGCTTCCTCTGTGTCTGAACGCAAGCAGAGTTCCCACCCTGTTCCAAACATGGTGCTTGCACACGCTGGATCTGCTCCAAACGGCCTCAGGATTGCCTATATACTTAATTTAAATGGCAACAAAAATAAATCTCAACCCAAGCTGTCTCATGGGACGGGCTCTCTGCAAACAATGGAGATCTGTGCCCTTCTCTCCGTTCCCTCTGTCTGAGAAAAAAAAAAGGGCAACTCTAAGTTGCCGAGGCTGAATTCCCTTCCCGCCTCGCTGGTGCTCTCCCCCTGCCCTGCTCCCGGGGTCTCACTGGGGAGGGAAGCCCCTGCAGTGGTGCTGATAGGACCGGAGTTGTCTGGCTGCCAGGGTGAATCAGAACAGCTCTGTCTCTAACATCCCACCGCCTGTTAATTAATGCATTAATGAATTGCCTTCTAATTCCTATAATCATCCTTATTTTTGGGGGGTGAGCAGACTTTCAAGGTTGCACAGCTTGCCCAGGGCCACGTAAGAAGTTAGTGGCAGAGCCAAGAAAGAAACCTGGGTGCCCTGACTCCTGGGCTGGGCCAAATTGCTCTCCATTTGGTAAAACATCCTATGCACCATTTCCTTCGCTCCAGCAAATGCGCTGGGTGCGACGAAGCACCTTTTTTTTTTTTTGCCTTACAGCAAGATTGCAGCAAAGCGTGTAACAAACTGAGATTTGAAGCTGCCTTCAGCAGTTCCTAATCTCTGCAAACGTTATACTCTTTGTGGTAAGGAGCTTGGGAAGCTCTCCCTGCCTCCTTTGTGAAGGCAGATACGTGGAACTGGCAGGGTATTGTTTTCACTTCTGAGTCAAGCTCGCCTTCTGTACGCAGATAAAACTTCCTTCAAAGTCAAGAAGAGTTTTGCTGAAGTGCATTAGCCCAATTTGTTTTTAACTTCTGTGTTACTTCACTGACATAAACAAGTACAAACTAGTGTTAGTGCTATAGGCAGCCAGTACAGCTACTACAGGGGGAACTGGTTTGTGATCTGTTAGTACATCGATGGGAAAACCATCCAGCTCTGGTGATCACATATCTGTTTTCCTCTAATTAATAATTCTTTTTCTCTTATTCACAGTAATGCTTGTTTTTGCACATGTAAGTTAAAAATAACCTCCCCTAACTTCATGTGTAAACATGAACTGGATTATCTTCAGTTTGTTTGATATTATCATTATTATTTTTTGTTATTTCACCATCATTATTATTCAGAGTGCATCGCAGAGGTAATATTTCAAGACAAATTAGGCAGAATTTATATTGACCAAATCCATCCTAGAGCAGCTTCATCACCTTTAAGTGACTGATCTCGAGATAGTTTCATGGACTCTGTATATAAAGTGACATTTACCTTCTTTTCAGTTTCCTGTGTCATTTTTACTCACCAAGGCAGCCCATCAAATGAAAATCTAACTAACAGAAATATGCATGCAATCTAATATATAGATTCATTCTTTAAACACACATTTATTTCCTGTGAGAGGACTCTCAATCTGCATGTATGGTTATGGCTTTGGGTAGGACATTTTCACCAGGAAAAGAACCTTTTTGGAAAGAACTTGGATATTTTAGTACTTTTCAATTTCTTTTAAAACATGAAAAAATCTGGAGTGGCACCAGCATTTCTTGATTGTTTTCTGCTTATGACTAAAATTGAAGGTGGCCTCAATCTTGTATTAAAGTTTCTATAATGCACCAAAATTCACCGTTTTCTTCTCTGTTTTGCAGAAGCGGGGCTTTGAGTGTTTTGTATTCAAGGTAAAAACCAGAACTGTAATGTCCCACCTCCCAAATGCAGAGATATTAATCACTCCCAGATCTGCTCAGCTGGCAGCTTCTTGCCCATGAGAGGACCAGACTGGGGTGATAGGTTGAAAAGTGCTGCTCTCTCTGCTTGCACTCCTGAGTGAGAGATGACACAGGAGGGCTGTTGGGGATTTATGGAGAAGAGTCCGTGGAAGTCCTAAAGAAAGAGATCAGAGGAGGAGGCAGAAGGGAGGCTCCTGCCTGGTGGTGTGAAGATTGCTGATTCAGGGCTGCAGCCCTTGCAGGAGTTAGTGTGCTCTGCAGTGTGAAGGGAGCCAAGCCACTTATGCAATATTAATATTAATAACTGCTTTGCACTTCTATAGTGCCTTTCATCCGAGGATTTCAAAGCGCTTTACAAACATTAATTAATTAAGGCCCATAACACCCTGTGAGGTAATGCAAGTAGATATTACAGCTCATGCAGAGGCCAGAATTGCCAGCATTACAGGTATAATCCTCTAGCAAGAGTTAACTTATTCTTGAGCAAGCTTTCTTACTTATAGGCATAAACAGGCTTCCCTTTAACACTGAGCGTGTCTTTTTTTTTTCCCTTCTTCCCCTTGATCCGTCAGTCTTCACACAAGCAAAACTCCCACTACAGGGCAGCCAAATGAGGTGAATGAGCAGTACTTCCATCTCCCAGCTCACTGCTTCCTCTTTGATCATCTGATAAAATTGTAGGATATTGAGAGGCTGCAGAGTTTTGTCACATATTAGTGTCCTGCTTCTGTGGGGTTTCCCTGTTCTAAATATACTTTGCACCAGGGAGATTAAAAAGGAAGTGAACTAAAATATGTTTTATGGCACCTGCTTATCAGATGACCTCCCAACAACCTGCAGACATTAGCTAATGTAGCCCTCATTGCAGCTGGTCATAAATGAATGCCATTTTAGCCAGGGATTTTTTAACCATTCCCAGCTCCTGGATTTCAGGACTGAGTTTGGGGCTGGTGAGGAAAAGGTGACCTCTTAAATCTTCTAGCTTGTTCATTTCAGACTCTCATTTAACTCTGGTGATGCACTTTGTTAGCTCAATGTTTGTACCCATCCTGTTTTCAGCCTGCCTTTTCCTCTATGGAAAAGTGTGGGATGCTTTTCCATCCATTCCTATCCACTCCATGTGGGACTAGAGTAGGGTCAAGCTAAGTGAGGTACAGACAGCTCTGAGTGCACCTACAAAGAGCTCCTGTCCCAAAATCTATCATTGAGAACACACTGAGACCTGGGTTGACATCTCTGTCCATGCTGAGTCACGTGCATTTAAATACGCTGGCACATGTCCCTCAGTCCATCCTGGCAGGAGCAGACCTGTCCAAGGGGAATCCAGGTGGTTGGAAAAGCCATATTTGTGGTCTTGTATTCCAGTGCTCACAAGTACTCCACGGTCTGCAACACGCAGAAAATTCCTGTTTATTGTATTTGCCACAAAATACCCATTTTTTTCTGCCATTAGCCCATCTCCCTTTTAGGATTGATGGAGCTGAGCCCTCCAGTTACAAGCTCTACACAAAAGGGAAGTGTCATGTCCATCCCACCTGACCATTTTGGTAACCATCCTCTGCATCTGGAGAGGCACAAAGGGATCGCTGGGGGGAATTAGTCCAGAGCACAACTTCTCCAGGATTTGCCCGTTCAGCTGCATTCTGAAACTGCACAGACATTAGCTAATTAATGTGGTGAGTTCACTAAACCAATTAATTGCATTTCTTTCTGTGAGTGGGCTGGGCCTATCACTCATCTTCACAGAGTGCTGTTTAGGGCGTTAAAAATATTCTCTTCATCAAATTAAACTTTATTAAATAATAACTCCTTCCAAATTCTGGGCTAGGAATGAACAACGTCACTCTAACCACAAGAGCTGTTTATTGCACATAAACTTCTTTTACTGCCCTGCCAGCTGTGATAAAACCAATTCAGATGCATATTCCCAGTACAGTAAGCACTTTCTCCCCTTTCGTAGTCTTGCATTAACCCAAAGACTCCATCCTTTTGTGCAGAACTCCCACTGAAATCAATGGGAATTTTGTGTGTGCAAAGAATGCAAGGTTGGGAAGTTATACATCCTCATGTTGGCCAGCAAAGGCATTGTGTGTGCCGCAAGGGGCTTTTTGGCAGGCAAGAGAATGTTTTGCATTTTTCAAAGACAAGCAGAACTGAAGAAATACTTAAAGGCAAGGGGAAAAAATTTGTCTTTTAGTTTTGATTCTCCTTGATTCTGAAGAGACCCTGAAAATACCTCTTTCTAACTGAAAAGAATTTTAAGACTTGTCTTTTAATAAAACCCTTTTTTAAGTTTAAGAAATATCTTCCCTCATTTTATGTAACTTCTCAGAACTCACAGGTTTATCTGTTAGAAGACATCTTTAGCAAGACTTTTTTCCCCCTCAATATTTGTTAGACAGCAAAGTTAAATGTGTTAAAATAATAATAATAATGACAATTGTTTCTCAAACAATTAAAAAAATCATTTTAGTTTTAGGTTTTAATATCTAAATTTCTGCTTTATAAGTCTAATTTAAAAAAATGGTTTGAGGAACTTTTTTTTTTTTTTTCCTACGTTACCCCAGAAACTTTCTATTTTAAGATATGCTGAGCACCATGCAATGAACAACAGGTCTAATTCTTGGCACTCAAAAAATCATCACGTATTGGTAATTTCTCTGCTGTAATTTCATCCTTGAAGATATACTTGATATTGATTTATGGCTGATTAGGAACAAGTAAAAGCAGCATTTCCAAAGCTTTACTTAGAAAAAAGGATACAAATATATTAGTGCCACTGTCCAAAAGGCCTAGACCTTTAGTCTCCACTTGGAACCAGCTCTATTTTGTGATCTTAAGTTGGGGATACCCCATGCCTGGAAGTGTTCAAGACCAGCTTGAACAGGACCCTGAACAACCTGGTCTAGTGGAAGGTATTCCTGCCCATGGCAGGGGGTTGGAATTAGATTATTTTTAAGATCCCTTCCAACCCAAACCATTCTATGATTCCACGAATCTGCGATTTTATGATTCTGCATCCTCTGGTGCTCATGAGGACCAAGACCAGGTCTCAGTGGTCCTGGCAGGATCTCACCCCATGTGGGGCTAAGGAGGGAGGGACACACAGCATTCTCTCTAGTTGAGGAACCCTTTTGCCTACTTCATGGGTAGTGGCTCCAATTACTTGGCATCTAACACCATACTTAACTCCATATACACTTACCCATAAAAATAAAATCCTAAGTTTTGACTTCTTGTAGCCTTTGAAGGAACTTAAGGGAAGAAATCTGTTGGAAAATTTTGTCGTCCCTTTCTCCCACCCCTTTGTTTTCCACATCATGCTCCACATTTCTGCAGGAAGGCTGAAAGCTGCTCAATGACTTAGTTTTTTTGGCTGATCTGTGTTCTGACAAAAGTGTTTGACCTCCACAAGGAGAACTGAGTAGCCAGACTCTGGGTTTTGTATTTTTTTTGTCATCCCAAGCACTGCAGGCATTAGAACATCTAGCTTGCACATACTTTTGTCTTCTCATTAGGTCTAGCCTTTAGTTTTGTGGCTCTTTCAGCAACAGCAGTGTTAGATGGAAAAATCTGCCTCACTACATCTAGGATGTTTATGTCGAAACTTGATAACACAAAGATCCTGCTTCACAGCTTCTTCAACTCATCATTCCTTTTATTAATTAAATTAGGGCAAGTTATATGAAACATGCTAAGATTAAATTGGAGACTCTTGGAAGAACTCCAACCAATTAGAAGGATAGTTAAAAATAAATTCATATCTAAAAGAGAAAGAAACCTGAAAGACCACAGCAGGCCACAAAACATGGTAAGAACTTGAAAATAAAGCTGCAGGGAAAAAAATCAATTGCACTGTGGCCAATATTAATCTCCCATCAATAAATACCATATCTTTCATTGCTTATGATAATTGCCCCAGTGATTCCCCTTAAAGTGGTTCCTGAGCTCTTAGAGGGCCTGTTGATAGCATCTTATCAGGTCTCAAGGCAATGGTGTGAAAGCACAAATAGGGATCTTGTCCTGGGCTGAGAAAAAATGTGGTCTTTAAAATGTGCTGATTTGACAAAAGGTTGTTTTTTGTCACAGACATTTGTTTTTGTCTGCTTAATTCTTCCAGAGGGGTCTCTGCAGCATCTCTCTGGCATTGCTGCTCAGCTTGACAAGAGGCAGATCTTCTAGTAAAAGTAAATATTGAAATAAAATAGGTTCAAACTCCAAATGCTTCTTCAAACAGACTTTTTTTTCTGGAATCATGGCCTGAATGCTTTGGGATGGCATGTGACTTTTCATGGGTTCCTGCCTGAGGGCTGCTGCTTTCCTCAGCCTGAAGAATCACAGGAAGGAGCTCATGCTACCGTGAAAATGTTGTCGTAAAAATGGTTGTCACACCAAAGGGAAGTGGGCTTGGTGGTTTTGATTTTTTTCTTTTGGAAAGTTTTTTGGGTCAGAGCTAACATCCATGAAAATTGGTTGCTGATCTTAATTGCCTCTTGGGAAGTAGGCACAATGTCACATTGGTTGTGTGCAAAATGGCATTCTCAATTTCTGTTTGTTACCCAGGGCCATCAACTTCCATGGATTTTAAGAATTATCCAGCTGAATCTCTCTTCATGCTTTTTTTTTTTTTTTTACAGCCAGGACCTGTAAATTTCACAGGCCAGCTCCTGCA
Source organism: Hylia prasina (assembly GCA_013397195.1). Lineage (NCBI taxonomy): Eukaryota > Metazoa > Chordata > Aves > Passeriformes > Sylviidae > Hylia > Hylia prasina. The sequence goes on from VYXD01012677.1 coordinate 212,652, forward strand.
GAAAATGCCTAAGTGGCCATCAGTGTGGAGGGCACTGTTTGGATCTAAAAAGTTTGCGTATTTTCACAACAGAAGAAACACTTTGCATGCGTATTTTGCCAATTCCTAGATGACCCTGGTTAATTTTTTTTTTTTTTTTAACTGTGCCACTCACACTGCCCATAAATGATATGTGGAAGAAGGGATTTGCCAAATACAAAAAGATTTCTGGGATTCTGTTCAAGTAGTACCATAGAAAGTCAGGCAGCAGAAGAGAGGCACATAGATTTTCAGGCAACATCCTTCAACTGGATATACTGAGCATGATCTTGTGATTATTTCATGCATACGTGTTACTCTTCCCGATGACCACACACAGAATTTGATGTCCTTGTGTTCACTCACCAGTGAATGTTATATTTTGCTTATTATTTAGATTTCCTTCGGCTTAAATGGCATTTTCTAGATTTTACAGAAATGTTCCAGAATTTATCCCTTCCAAGGTGGCATGTGCTGTTTGAAATTAAACTAAAAGACATCTCTTTGATGTTACTTTTCATTCTAAACTTAGCCATCACATGCCAAAGACCCACTTTTGATTGAACACAGCTTTCTTCGTTTTGGTAAGTTTTTTTTTTTTAAGTAAAGATCTCATTAAAAATTAAATTTTCATTCCCTTCTAATGTATCAGCAAGATTACAGAACTCTGATTTACTGTTAGGATCGGAAATTAACTTCAAAAGACAAGAAATGGAAAGTGGTGGCTTATTCTCCCATGGCATATTACAGCAGTAAGAGAGAGAGTGATATAGTGATATCAGAAATTTATTTTTCTCTCAAATGAAGAAAACTATATCAATTCATTTCACACCTGCATATTTACTTGCATTTCAGGACACTTTTCTACCTTAGGTAAACATCTGGGGTAAGTCACAAGCTGGTGTTATTATTGTAAAATATGCTGGCAGATAAGAAGTTTCACTTTTCTGATGCATCCACTGCCAGGCATTATTCCCTATTATATATATTTTAAGCTAAATTAGGCAAAGTATTGAGCATTCTGGCTTGCATCCAGCTGCACATTTAAACCCATCCTTGACAGCAAGCAGCAGTGGTCCCACTGAACCTGGTCATATGTCATAAAGGAACTATACATTGAATTTCCCAACTGGGTCTGAGCCAGGGTGCAGAATATTTTGAGGATCCAGGCCATCCCACAGTCACCTCTATGGTTTCTGAACATCTGCCTTAAGTCATTCAATTTTTTGAAATGGCATCTCTGTTGTGGTATGTTATCCCTCCTTCCTTCATAAAAAACTTTATTGAAGTTTCAGCTCTGTCCTTAAGGCCTGATCCAGACCAGGATAGGAGGCACTGCATTCCCAGCTGTTCTTGGAGCTGGATGAAGTCATCCACAAGGGTTCAAGTATCTTGCTGGAAGAGGTCCTGTGCTTTCCCTGCTTGTTTTTAGCTCTGTGGACTTTTTAAAATGATAGATCTGGTAAAAAAAAGCTCACAATCCTGAGAGATTCACTCCCAGAGAAAGTTTTGTTGCTTGCAGAAGCACAGGGGTGTTTAATACTTATTCCAAATGGGACAACTCATAGCAGTACCTGTGCCCAGAATGGGCCCCCAATGCAGTGTTAAGGCCTCATGTCAGTACGTGAAGTACACTTAATACTTTAGAAAAATAGTTCCAAAGCCCTACACGGAGCAGTAAATTGTCAAGAAAGAAAACACCAAGTGGAAGTGCCCAAACCAGGGCTGCAGAGGAATATGGTTGGGACAAGTATGTCCCAGACTTCACCTGAGCAGGTCTTCAAAGAACTAAGCAAAGTCAGCTTTGCTTTACTCCTTTCAAAAAACACAGTCACCAAAGGAAAAGGAGGAGCCTCTCACCATTTATGTTGTAGTTCAGTGGTTAAAACCACTTGCCCAAGAAAAGCAAGACAAGTTTTGGGTTTGCCTCTGCCTGGGAGGTTCAAACCTACGTTTCCCAATTGCCATGGGAGTACCCCAACCACAAGACTGCAGGTGACGCTGGGTGGAGAAAGCATTTCTGCATTCCTTGGTCAAGCTGTGGGACTGTGCAGGAAAGATGAAGAGATTCCCACAACCCTTTGTGAGGAGAAAGAGATGTTGGTCTTCTGGGGCATTTTCCCTTGTGTGTCAGCCTGATATTTGTTTATCTAGACACAGTATGAGATTTGGATTTGGGAAGAGGGAGTGATAATTTCGGGAGTGAGTCAGAGAGGCATTTAATGAATAAAGTATTTTCTCCTAGAGATTATACCCTCTACATCCTTCAAATCTCAGTCACTGTAGTGCAAAATACTAAAAAAGAAAAAGAAAAAGAAAAAAAAAAATAAGTGGAAACTGGAATTTAAGACAGTCCTCTTTTTAAACCCTAGGACATGAACACCTGTTCTGCTTGAAAGTCACCTTGGGGTACCATGACTCCTTCATTGCTTTCTCTCTAGTCATCAACATAGTTTGAAGGAGGAAATAAATACTTTCTCCTTCCCATGCCCTGGATCTCACCCTCACCCAATAAGTCAGAGTTTAGGGCGGTTTCCTGGGAAATGGGAACTTTGAACCCCTGAGGCTGAGGAGGGCCCAGGACCCACTGTCCTGGTTCCTGGGTGAGTGCTTTAATCCTGGGGTTATTACAGGAGCAGAGGGCACTGTCACTGCTGCCTCCTCCCCTGCCAGCTGCATTTAAAAGAAGAAAGCAACTATGACTGCATTCTTGAAGGGTGTGATCTTGTGAGTGAGAGGTAGGTGTTCCCATAATTTCTGCAGGATTGGGTCCCTCAGGGGACTCTGGTGCCACCTTGCCTTGCCATGCTGGATGGCAGTGGGGCTACCCAAGCCAAGCCAGGCACATGATGAACTGAGGCACCTCCAGGGTGAGATGGTAGAATGAGGGAATTAGGATTTTTTTGAGTGTTTTTGAAATTTCCCCAAGTCTTTTCTGTCAGATGTCATCAGCAAACACCGAGGTCCTTTTGGAAGGGCAGCCTCCATGGAACCCTTTAATGGACACCCAGAACACCCCTTCCAGGATATGCTCTTCTCTTCACTAACCATAAAGAGAAGCTACAGAGGTGCTTTAATGCAAGGTCCCGATCACTTAAAATTTCATGTGGGCTGCAGTATATTAACTTTACTCCAAAAAGGGTGGATTTAGATTAAATGTAAAAAGGAAACTGTGTGAGTGGTGACACACTGGAATGGCCTGCCAAGAGAAGCTATGGATGCCCCATCCCTGGAAGTGCTCTAGACCATGTTGGATGGGGCTTGAGCAACCAGGCTTAGTGGAAAGGGTTCCTGCCTGTGGCAGGGATGTTGAAACTGGATGATCTTCCAGGTCCATTCCAGTCCAAACTATTCTATTTGCTTGGACTAAAGTATATGGGCTTAAGCATTGGGCTTAGGTATGTGCTTAAGGTATGTGCTTAGGTATGTCCTTAAGCCTGGGGTAGGTTAAAGGCAGGTCTCTGGGAGCTGCCTCTCGGTGTACTGGCCATTACTTTTAATTGTTCTCCTCTGTTACTCCCCATGAAACAAAAAGAGTTCAGTAAAAGTTCCCTGTGTGTGCTAAAGCAATGTGGGACATTAATCTGGAAAATAGGGCCATGTCTCCACTGAGATCGTACGGGATCCTTTTTGTCTCACCTAACGCGATTTCCCAGTTTACAAGATGGAAATAGCTTTCCTGTGACTGAAGGCGTCTTTCACACACTGTTTCTTTAAATTATCATTTGCAATCCCTCAAAGAGAAAGAGGCAAAGGAAACTGGGTGGGAATTAGTTACTCCTTCACGTACATTGCACTAGTTACTGTGTGGGAGGATCATTATTTCTAATGATGATGGATGGTTCCTATATGAAAGGGTTTTTGCCTGTGCTGTTCCCCAAGTTGGAGCAAGAAAGGGTTACTATTTTAATGAGAGAAGTTGAAATACAATTTATTGAGAGGGATGAAAAAGAAAAGTCATAAAAGCTGAATCAAAACAAATGGAATGCTTTACCTGATCACTTTTATGGCGTTTCTGCTTTCATAAGGTTTACACACACATGCACACTGCCACCGAGCTCTGCCTTCAGCTGTTCTGTGCAACCCCTTTTTTTCCCTTGTATCTTCAGGAGACAGTTTTCTCCAATAAATATTTCCAATGCCCGTTTTTACTCAAAATACAAAGAGGGGAAAATGCGACTACAAAAAGCTTACACGCTGACAATTTGTTCTTTTTTAACAGCACCCGACAGAGCCCTTCTCTATTGCGTAACAGAGACAGAAACCCGACACCTTATCACACCGATGTGCCACTAATACTCGGAGCCCTGAAGGTGCTACCCAAAACAATGAAAAAAAAAAATCTGCTAAACGGGGACCCTCATACAAGCACAACATAAAAGCATTGGTTTATTCCAATCCATACTCAGCTGATTAAACTGAGGAGTTGTCATGAAGATAGGTAGATAAATAGATTGATTTTTTCTTTTTTCTTTTTTTTTTTTTAATAATTGCAGCCTTCAAACTTAACATATTTTGACAGTGGAGTATATTAAAAGCCATTAAAACAGCTGTTTTGCTGTAGGGAATATTACTTGTGGGTTGAATGCAGAGATATGTGTAGGTATTTATTCAGTAATCAATCATACAGAGGAAAGACCTCGAATTTCAGTTGGAAGTTTTTATTTTTATCCTTTTCCTTACTACTGGTCTTTAAACCTGCTCTGAGGAAAGCTATACATGCCCGGCTGGTGCTCATCAAAAGCAAGCAATCACAGCTAAATCAGCATGCAAAATGCCACTCAACCTTGGGCCTTTATTAAAATTTGCTGGGACTCAATTTGAGATAGCGATCGTTCTTATTAAAAAGCAAAATGTAAGATAGTTTTTTTATATAAATCTCTGGATGGAATGGAATTGTTAATCAGCATAGGCTGATGTGATTTCTCTGTTGCAAATCCTGCCGAGGGCTCAGAAGTGGCACATTACCATAATTCCTAGGCTAGAGCTGGCAGCTTGAAAAAGACCTGCAAGAATCTTTAAAATGCTTAAGCAAAGCTGTAAGTCACAGCAAACAACACACACTGGAGATGGTTACCACAGGTTTGTCGTGTTATATAACAAAGTTTCTTCCTTCGGTCTGTTTGCTCTTACCACAATTTGCTGTTTTGTTGGGTAATTGTTTATGTTTTCTTGAGAAAAAGGACAACAACAAAAAAATTCTAAATCTAACCAAAGCTCTGTTATTTCCTTTAAAACCCAACCTTTTTTTTATACACACCCCTCTGCTGTGTTATGAATTTGATATGCGGCATCACTCGACTAAGTACATATATACATCTGTATTTTTACCTTTAAACTAGCACCAATTATTTCAGGAACAATTTATCACTTTTTTTATTCCTCTGATCCTTTCCTGCTCTTATGCTGGTGCATTTCAGCCCTGAAGTATCTGCAGGTCAGCAGCAAACATATCTCCATGACTATTTTGTACATTAATTTTAAAATATCGTTGAGCTATTTGTTATCCCAGGCACTAATAAAATTGAGCTACTATTATAATTAATAAGGAACACTAAGTAATGCAAATGGCAATTATTTTGTATGATTGAAATCATGATGCCAATCACTGCAGATAGGAAACTCCACAGCTGAACTCTGCATGACCAGTACAATTATGTTTTATCTTTAGTATTATTACAACATTCAAAGTCTGTTGTTGTGCCTATATTAGACACTGCACAAATGTACGACAAAGAACTGTTTTTCTACATTTGTTTTATTCCATCTGCAAATATAAAGAACAAGGGATAATAACCAGTAAAGCATGGTCCATACAAATGTCATAGTAGATCACTGGAAACACAATCTGGAGGCTATGGCATCAATACGAAATATTTTCATTGACTCAAATGCTTTTGGCTCAGGATCCAAGACTGACTGTTGGCTGCTTTATTCTGGTCTTTAATCAGGAATGCACAAGAGAGAAAGGAAACAAAGAGTCTTTTAATGAGGTACTTCTACCTTGATGCTGCTGGTCCAAATCTAGTCCAGGCCAGTAATGGACAAAAGTATTTATTTATTTATTTATTTATTTATTTGCTTATTTGTTTATTTTTTAATTTGGAGTATGGGAAAAAAAGATGTTGCTCATTGTCCAGTTTTCATCGGAGATGTGACCATCAAAGAGAAGTATCTCTTCCCAGGACTTTGTTAAGGTGTTCTGTGTTAAGACACTGAAAACTCATTTCACAAATGGTGAGCTACCTGTTGACCGACGGGACATCCTTTGCATATGGAAAGAGAAAACTTTTTCTGATGTTCATTCTTCCGTACCTGCCTTGAAGATTGTGAGAACAAATCGGTCATAGATTGCTGCCTGATAGTCATGAGCAAATTTTAATTCCAGCATGCAGGCACTCCCTTTGGAAGGGAAAGACAGGCTCAATTGCACATGGAGAGACAGAATTGCAACCTTGCAAAAATCAGAGACTTTGTTTTGAGAGCCAAACAAAATTGAATGTGTTCCCCCCACACACATACATACACTATCATCAAATATTATCAATTTAATTGCTCGGCTCCTGCAGCTGTGAGCACAATATATCAGCTTGACAGGAGTGGAATTTGTAATTCTGTAAGACATGTTCGAAAGTAAAATATTGGGCTAAATTTTCAGCTAATGAGAATAAGCATAGTTCCACCAACCTCAGATAAGCTACAGAGCAAGCAGGAATTGTTCGAGTTCCTCTGACTTAGTTGGAATGCCTTCACTCGATTCAGCAGAGGAATATAAATTTACTCCGAGAATTTTTGTTTCCTCAACTTTTTGGGGATCTGATATATCCAGTGCTTGGAACGAGCCAGCACGATGTGATACACCCCAGCAGTTCTTCTCCAAACATCAGCGGCTCTGCCGGGGAGCTGTGCTGGCAAACTCCCTGTCACGGGACGCTGTCGATGCTTAAAATCTACATGGCTTAGGGGGGCCACTGGAGAAGTTAATGGAAGAGAAACCTATTTAAAGTTGTTAAATATAAGGACATGATCTCTGTCTCAGAAACTCTCGATCTGCAAATTTCTGGCATATTTGGGAAGTACCATCATGTGCCTGCACTTTTCTTATGTTCGGAGCGTGTTCGCTTTTGGCCTTTGTTAAAACAGGATCCTAACTTGAGAAGACCTTTGCTCTGGAAAAATATTGCTGATTTTAAGTTCCCAAAAAATGGATTATGGACTAGAACATTTTTCTTCCTTGTCAGGGATTTTGTTTCCTTTTGCCTCTAACTCTAACACAGAGTTTCCCCATTGTTTTGAGCATTTAAATAAAAGAAAACAGGCAGTTAAGACAACAAATAGAAGAACATTAACTTTTTTAGCTATTCTAGGAACAAGATGAGAATGGGAATATTTACCTTGGGTAAATTTTCCACTCCATACCATCCTACCAGATGGCAGAGTTTAGCAATGGCAATTTTATGAATTAGGTAAAACATTTGTCTTCTATGTTTTATTCAAATTATTATCTCCAAAGATGAAGTCTCAATTGTCTATAACTGATATAGATATGCACACATAGATATGTTTACCTATGTAGGTATACATATATATGTATATATATTACATGAAAAAGGAATTCTTTTGTCTCAGAGGTAGCAATATGTGCCTGCACAAAGGAGATGAAAATAATAACACCTTTCACTTGTTTGCCTGGGCTATTATTGATTTACTTAGGTGCAAAGCCATGGAGAATTGGGCCTTTTGCATTTAATTCTGTGTGTTTCCCAACTATTGCCATGTGACCTATTTGAATGAAAGTTTAGCATTCTTGAAGGGTTATGTAAATGTATACGTTAGCGAATAAACAGATGGTTTTTAATGAAAAACATCTTTTCACGAGCTGTGTCACACTGATTTGATTCTTTATTTATATATCAGATCTTTGATGTAATGGAAGAATGAGTAGAGCTGAGTTTACAAAGCCCAGGTTCGAGTGGACATCCTTTAGAAAGGTAGGAAAATTGACACTGCATCAACTAGTGGTAGGTGAACCAGTGCAGCCGATTTTTTATTGCTAGTGCTTGGGAACAAAAAGATGCGGATTCTGATCCAAGGATCTTTGGCTGCCCAGCAGATCTGTTTTCTGGGCATCAGAAATGCCTCGGCAGATCGAGGAAAACAGCCTCATTTTTCAATTTGAAACAACAATCAGATTGGAAGAGACAGAAATTATCTCTCAGGAAAAGAAAAAAAAATAAAGGAAAAAACCTAAACCAAAGCAAAACAAAAGAAAGAAAAGACAAAGAAAAAACTTAAAAATACCCCAACCAAAAATTTAAAGAAATATTTTGTTTATTTCCACTTGCATCAAGTCAAAATGGAACAGGAGTTTAGGATGCCTGTGCTGCATTTATTTATTTTTTTGAATGAGTGGATTTTTTAGAATCAGGTTACGCAGCTGGACTTCACATTGCATTTGCTGCGGCTGCTTCATCAGAAATGCTGGTAGTATTTGTCAGCCTGGAAGTGTCTTGAGGCTGCTTCTGAGAGATACAAGGAGGCAACTGATAAGGAGAGCATCAGAAGGGCAGTTAATTGCCTCCAGTCTCTCGGTGCCGGGGAATATTTAAAATCTATGGGATTAAAGGCAGATTAAAAACTGTGGAAGCAGGAGCCCAATAGCGCTGAAAGATCATAATCAGCAAGGGTAATGGCAGAGCAAAAATGAATGTGGCAAATAAAATGACAGATAGGAAATTCAGATCCGCTTCTAATGCTCGGAGTTCCATCTTGTAAGCACAATTCATCTACGTGTAAATCATTTTTTGGCTTCAAGCTTATCAGCCAATCGGTGAATTAAAAATGCTCTTTCCTTGGAGGATTAAAGAGGTTGATTGAAGTCAGTGTGAAAACTGGCTAATAAGTCTGGAAATGTCAGGAGGGTGCTTCATAGGAACTCAGTGTACTTTTTCTATCAGGGCTATGAAACAGGAAGTTTGAAAAGCTCTGTAGTTCTGTTACTTTGAGAAATGCTTTTGTGTTTTGTTTTTTTTTCTTTCTCCCTCCTGTGTGTCAGAGTGTCATGCAGAAATATTTTAATTTGCAAGATGAATGGCGATAGATGCAAATGTTGAAAAATGAGATTGCGTGAATTCACTAAAATATGCAGAGAAGTAAGAGAAATTTCATTTCAGAAAGCACAGTGAATGCATATCACGGCCATGGGAAGTTCTAGGTTCCAGGCCATGAACTGCTTAGACATGTCCCACCTTGGAGAGGATGTTTAAACTTTGCTTCTTTTTCATGCCTAAAAATCTAGCGTAGGTGGTGAGGCCAGGGATTGTGTTAAGGCAGCCTCTCTGCTAAACAGGAGCTTTCAGGTCATCTTCTGACACTGTGCATATACAAAAACATACATTCCCATATGATATGAAGATTTTCCATCAGTGCTGTTAAAAATTAAACAAGTTTCTCAGAGCTTTACATGCAGGAGCTGTCCTGTTACTGTTTCCACAGGCAATATTTCTATCTGCAATGCCCACACTGGTAAATGGCAACACACTTCCATGAATATATTTGGAGATTTGGACAACAGTTGTCTGAAATGATTCCTCATATTCATTTGTGGAGTAATACTCTTGCTTTGTTTCAGCCCAGAATTGCAAAGGTGTTCAAAAATGTCCTCAAACAAGAGGATTTTCTGGAGGGAAAGCTGCTACCTGGGCATGCTGGTTTCTCTGCTCCTGGGCTCCCATCAGAAAGAAGTCAAGGGATAAGTTCATGGGACAACCCACTGATTAATCCTATCTTTCATTAGAATAGGGAGAATTAGCCCTCAGGGTTGTTAGAGCCTTGAAAGACAGTAAATGAATAAGGATGCAAATGGGGTAAGAAAGGAATTGATCATCAGCATCTCAAGGACTGAGACTAAAGAATTCTCCATCTCACTTTCACCTCCTGCCCCACCTAGGAAACTATTCCTACACAATAGGAAGGCAGCAATGTCCTTTCTCACCCACCCCATGAGCTAGATATGGCTGGTTGGCACAATCAGTTGGTAGACAGTTACTGAAAGATCCATGCTTTGGCAGCAGCTCTTGCTGGGCTCCTAAATTTTGCCCCAAGAACATGACCCATTTCACTGTCTCAGCAGGATCAGATGTCCCCAGCATGTAATTTCTCTCTCTCCCATGTGATTCCAGGGAATATTGACTTGCACAAAATTTAAAGGGTAAAAAAAAAAAAAGAAAAGATAATTTGCTATAAGAAAATCTTGCTTATGGTTAGGTTATGTGGCCCAGAAAATGTAAAAACAACCGGAATGGATCTTTACCTGCTTCTAGTCTCTAACGTTGTTCACTATATCCCCTCCTTGAGTTTGGAACACCAAATTGGCGAGCTGACCGATATTTTCATGCATTGTTTTGTTCACAACCACCACCAAAGAAACACCAAAGATATCCACAGATTCAAAAATGTTATCTCACAGCTCTCTGCAGCTCCCTGATTCCCGACTCTTTGATACGGGCACCTCCGGCGAGGAGAAGCGGTGGAGACACTGGATTCCTCTCCCTGCTGTGAGATGCAGTTCTGTTCTCTTTTTGCCCTACGACTGATTTTCATATGAAAGGCTCTAACTAGAGCAACTCTAACCCAGAGCCCACGGTGGCCAGCTGAGAGCAAAACCACAAGACTGCGAGTGGTGGTCTACGTGCGTCTGGGTTCCGGGAGGTGCCTTTGATCTCCCTGTGCCCCCCGGAATGCTCTTGTGTGCAGCTTCAAGAAAAAGACGGCTGAACCTCCTATCTCCCCAATCTCAACCTCATTTTACCCCCGTTGGTTTGAGCCCTCTCTTGGGAGGTGGGAAATGTGGTTTGGATCCCTCCAGGCTGAAGAATGCACTGAAGCCAGATTTCTCACTTCAAGGGCCAGCGATTTTGCTAACTCGTCTCCTGATTAAAAAAAAAAAA